>JAWPHD010026073.1:0-14303 GCA_037043455.1 Cyrtodaria siliqua | reverse complement strand
TTGTCTAATATCCCTAAATGTACTTGTTGTCTAATATCCCTAAATGTACTTGTTGTCTAATATCCCTAAATGTACTTGTTGTCTAATATCCCTAACTGTACTTGTTGTCTATTATCCCTAAATGTACTTGTTGTCTAATATCCTTAAATGTACTTGTTGTCTATTATCCCTAAATGTACTTGTTGTCAAATATCCTTAAATGTACTTGTTGTCTAATATCCCTAAATGTACTTGTTGTCTAATATCCCTAAATGTACTTGTTGTCTAATATCCCTAAATGTACTTGTTGTCTAATATCTCTAAATGTACTTGTTGTCTAATATTCCTAAATGTACTTGTTGTCTTATATCCCTAAATGTACTGATTGTCTAATATCCCTAAATGTACTTGTTTTCTAATATCCCTAACTGTACTTGTTGTCTAATATCCATAAATATACTGATTGTCTAATATCCCTAAATGTACTTGTTGTCTAATATCCTTAAATGTACTTGTTGTCTAATATCCCTAAATGTACTTGATGTCTAATATCCCTAACTGTACTTGTTGTCTAATATCCCTAAATGTACTTGTTGTCTAATATCCCTAACTGTACTTGTTGTCTATTATCCCTAAATGTACTTGTTGTCTAATATCCTTAAGTGTACTTGTTGTCTAATATCCCTAAATGTACTTGTTGTCTATTATCAATAAATGTACTTGTTGTCTAATATCCTTAAATGTACTTGTTGTCTAATATCCCTTAATGTACTTGTTGTCTAATATCCCTAAATGTACTTGTTGTCTAATATCCTTAAATGTACTTGTTGTCTAATATCCCTAAATGTACTTGTTGTCTAATATCCTTAAATGTACTTGTTGTCTAATATCCCTAAATGTACTTGTTGTCTAATATCCCTAAATGTACTTGTTGTCTAATATCCTTAAATTTACTTGTTGTCTAATATCCCTAAATGTACTTGTTGTCTAATATCCTTAAATGTACTTGTTGTCTAATATCTCTAAATGTACTTGTTGTCTAATATCCCTAAATGTACTTGTTGTCTAATATCCCTAAATGTACTTGTTGTCTAATATCCCTAAATGTACTTGTTGTCTAATATCCCTAATTGTACTGATTGTCTAATATCCCTAAATGTACTTGTTGTCTAATATCCCTAAATGTACTTGTTGTCTAATATCCCTAATTGTACTGATTGTCTAATATCCCTAAATGTACTTGTTGTCTAATATCCCTAAATGTACTTGTTGTCTAATATCCCTAAATGTACTTGTTGTCTAATATCCCTAATTGTACTGATTGTCTAATATCCGTAAATGTACTTGTTGTCTAATATCCCTAAATGTACTTGTTGTCTAATATCCCTAAATGTACTTGTTGTCTAATATCCCTAATTGTACTGATTGTCTAGTATCCCTAAATGTACTGATTGTCTAATATCCCTAAATGTACTTGTGTCTAATATCCCTAAATGTACTTGTTTTCTAATATCCCTCTTTGTACTGATTGTCTAATATCCCTTAATGTACTTGTCGTCTAATATCCCTAAATGTACTTGTTGTCTAATATCCCTAAATGTACTTGTTGTCTAATATCCCTAAATGTACTTGTTGTCTAATATCCCTAAATGTACTTGTTGTCTAATATCCCTAAATGTACTTGTTGTCTAATATCCCTAATTGTACTGATTGTCTAATATCCCTAAATGTACTTGTGTCTAATATCCCTAAATGTACTTGTTGTCTAATATCCCTCAATGTACTTGTTGTCTAATATCCCTAAATGTACTTGTTGTCTAATATCCCTAATTGTACTGATTGTCTAATATCCCTAAATGTACTTGTGTCTAATATCGCTAAATGTACTTGTTTTCTAATATCCCTAAATGTACTTGTTTTCTAATATCCCTAAATGTACTTGTTGTCTAATATCCCTAACTGTACTTGTTGTCTAATATCCCTAACTGTACTTGTTGTCTAATATCCCTAAATGTACTTGTTGTCTAATATCCCTAAATGTACTTGTTGTCTAATATCCCTAAATGTACTTGTTGTCTAATATCCCTAAATGTACTTGTGTCTAATATCCCTAAATGTACTTGTTGTCTAATATCCCTCAATGTACATGTTGTCTAATATCCCTAAATGTACTTGTTTTCTAATATCCCTAATTGTACTGATTGTCTAATATCCCTAAATGTACTTGTGTCTAATATCTCTAAATGTACTTGTTTTCTAATATCCCTAAATGTACTTGTTGTCTAATATCCCTAAATGTACTTGTTGTCTAATATCCCTAAATGTACTTGTTGTCTAATATCACTAAATGTACTGATTGTCTAATATCCCTAAATGTACTTGTTTTCTAATATCCCTAACAGTACTTGTTGTCTAATATCCCTAAATGTACTTGTTGTCTATTATCCCTAAATGTACTTGTTGTCTAATATCCTTAAATGTACTTGTTTTCTAATATCCCTAAATGTACTTGTTGTCTAATATCCCTAACTGTACTTGTTGTCTAATATCCCTAAATGTACTGATTGTCTAATATCCCTAAATGTACTTGTTGTCTAATATCCCTAAATGTACTTGTTGTCTAATATCCATAAATGTACTTGTTGTCTAATATCCCTAAATGTACTTGTTGTCTAATATCCCTAAATGTACTTGTTGTCTAATATCCCTAAATGTACTTGTTGTCTAATATCCCTAAATGTACTTGTTGTCTAATATCCCTAAATGTACTTGTTGTCTAATATCCCTAAATGTACTTGTTGTCTAATATCCCTAAATGTACTTGTTGTCTAATATCCCTAAATGTACTTGTTGTCTAATATCCCTAACTGTACTTGTTGTCTATCATCCCTAAATGTACTTGTTGTCTAATATCCTTAAATGTACTTGTTGTCTATTATCCCTAAATGTACTTGTTGTCTAATATCCTTAAATGTACTTGTTGTCTAATATCCCTAAATGTACTTGTTGTCTAATATCCCTAAATGTACTTGTTGTCTAATATCCCTAAATGTACTTGTTGTCTAATATCTCTAAATGTACTTGTTGTCTAATATTCCTAAATGTACTTGTTGTCTAATATCCCTAAATGTACTTGTTGTCTAATATCCCTAAATGTACTTGTTGTCTAATATCCCTAACTGTACTTGTTGTCTAATATCCCTAAATGTACTTGTTGTCTAATATCCCTAACTGTACTTGTTGTCTATTATCCCTAAATGTACTTGTTGTCTAATATCCTTAAGTGTACTTGTTGTCTAATATCCCTAAATGTACTTGTTGTCTATTATCCCTAAATGTACTTGTTGTCTAATATCCTTAAATGTACTTGTTGTCTAATATCCCTTAATGTACTTGTTGTCTAATATCCTTAAATGTACTTGTTGTCTAATATCCTTAAATGTACTTGTTGTCTAATATCCCTAAATGTACTTGTTGTCTAATATCCTTAAATGTACTTGTTGTCTAATATCCCTAAATGTACTTGTTGTCTAATATCCCTAAATGTACTTGTTGTCTAATATCCTTAAATGTACTTGTTGTCTAATATCCCTAAATGTACTTGTTGTCTAATATCCTTAAATGTACTTGTTGTCTAATATCTCTAAATGTACTTGTTGTCTAATATCCCTAAATGTACTTGTTGTCTAATATCCCTAAATGTACTTGTTGTCTAATATCCCTAAATGTACTTGTTGTCTAATATCCCTAATTGTACTGATTGTCTAATATCCCTAAATGTACTTGTTGTCTAATATCCCTAAATGTACTTGTTGTCTAATATCCCTAATTGTACTGTTTGTCTAATATCCCTAAATGTACTTGTTGTCTAATATCCCTAAATGTACTTGTTGTCTAATATCCCTAAATGTACTTGTTGTCTAATATCCCTAATTGTACTGATTGTCTAATATCCGTAAATGTACTTGTTGTCTAATATCCCTAAATGTACTTGTTGTCTAATATCCCTAAATGTACTTGTTGTCTAATATCCCTAATTGTACTGATTGTCTAGTATCCCTAAATGTACTGATTGTCTAATATCCCTAAATGTACTTGTGTCTAATATCCCTAAATGTACTTGTTTTCTAATATCCCTCTTTGTACTGATTGTCTAATATCCCTTAATGTACTTGTCGTCTAATATCCCTAAATGTACTTGTTGTCTAATATCCCTAAATGTACTTGTTGTCTAATATCCCTAAATGTACTTGTTGTCTAATATCCCTAAATGTACTTGTTGTCTAATATCCCTAAATGTACTTGTTGTCTAATATCCCTAATTGTACTGATTGTCTAATATCCCTAAATGTACTTGTGTCTAATATCCCTAAATGTACTTGTTTTCTAATATCCCTACTTGTACTGATTGTCTAATATCCCTAAATGTACTTGTTGTCTAATATCCCTAATTGTACTGATTGTCTAATATCCCTAAATGTACTTGTGTCTAATATCCCTAAATGTACTTGTTTTCTAATATCCCTAAATGTACTTGTTGTCTAATATCACTAAATGTACTGATTGTCTAATATCCCTAACTGTACTTGTTTTCTAATATCCCTAACCGTACTTGTTGTCTAATATCCCTAAATGTACTGATTGTCTAATATCCCTAACTGTACTTTTTTGTAATATCCCTAACTGTACTTGTTGTCTAATATCCGTAACTGTACTTGTTTTCTAATATCCCTAACTGTATTTGTTGTCTAATATCTCTAAATGTACTTGTTGTCTAATATCTCTAAATGTACTTGTCGTCTAATATCTCTAAATGTACTTGTTGTCTAATATCTCTAAATGTACTTGTCGTCTAATATCCCTAAATGTACTTGTTGTCTAATATCCCTAAATGTACTTGTCGTCTAATATCTCTAAATGTACTTGTCGTCTAATATCCCTAAATGTACTTGTTGTCTAATATCCCTAAATGTACTTGTTGTCTAATATCCCTAAATGTATTGGATGTCTAATATCCCTAAATGTACTTATTGTCTAATATCCCTAAATGTACTTGTTGTTTAATATCCCTAAATGTACTTGTTGTCTAATATCTCTAAATGTACTTGTTGTCTAATATCCCTAAATGTACTTGTTGTCTAATATCCCTAAATGTACTTGTTGTCTAATATCTCTAAATGTACTTGTTGTCTAATATCCCTAAATGTACTTGTTGTCTAATATCCCTAAATGTACTTGTTGTCTAATATCCCTAAATGTACTTGTTGTCTAATATCTCTAAATGTACTTGTTGTCTAATATCCCTAAATGTACTTGCTGTCTAATATCTCTAAATGTACTTGTTGTCTAATATCTCTAAATGTACTTGTTGTCTAATATCCCTAAATGTACTTGTTGTCTAATATCCTTAAATGTACTTGTTGTCTAATATCCCTAAATGCACTTGTTGTCTAATATCCCTAAATGTACTTGTTGTCTAATATCCCTAAATGTACTTGTTGTCTAATATCTCTAAATGTACTTGTTGTCTAATATCCCTAAATGTACTTGTTGTCTAATATCCCTAAATGTATTGGATGTCTAATATCCCTAAATGTACTTGTTGTCTAATATCCCTAAATGTACTTGTTGTCTAATATCCCTAAATGTACTTGTTGTCTAATATCTCTAAATGTACTTGTTGTCTAATATCCCTAAATGTATTGGATGTCTAATATCCCTAAATGTACTTGTTGTCTAATATCCCTAACTGTACTTGTTGTCTAATATCCCTACCTGTACTTGTTGTCTAATATCCCTAAATGTACTTGTTGTCTAATATCCCTTAATGTACTTGTTGTCTAATATCCCTAAATGTATTTGTTGTCTAATATCCCTAAATGTACTTGTTGTCTAATATCCCTAAATGTACTTGTTGTCTAATATCACTAAATGTATTTGTTGTCTAATATCCCTAAATGTACTTTTTGTCTAATATCCCTAAATGTACTGATTGTCTAATATCCCTAAATGTACTTGTTGTCTAATATCCCTAAATGTACTTGTTGTCTAATATCCCTAAATGTACTTGTTGTCTAATATCCCTAAATGTACTTGTTGTCTAATATCCCTAAATGTACTTGTTGTCTAATATCCCTAACTGTACTTGTTGTCTATTATCCCTAAATGTACTTGTTGTCTAATATCCTTAAATGTACTTGTTGTCTATTATCCCTAAATGTACTTGTTGTCTAATATCTTTAAATGTACTTGTTGTCTAATATCCCTAAATGTACTTGTTGTCTAATATCCCTAAATGTACTTGTTGTCTAATATCCCTAAATGTACTTGTTGTCTAATATCCCTTAATGTACTTGTTGTCTAATATCCCTAAATGTACTTGTTGTCTAATATCCCTCAATGTACTTGTTGTCTAATATCACTAAATGTACTTGTTGTCTAATATCCCTAAATGTACTTGTTTTCTAATATCCCTAACTGTACTTGTTGTCTAATATCCATAAATATACTGATTGTCTAATATCCCTAAATGTACTTGTTGTCTAATATCCTTAAATGTACTTGTTGTCTAATATCCCTAAATGTACTTGTTGTCTAATATCCCTAAATGTACTTGTTTTCTAATATCCCTAAATGTACTTGTTGTCTAATATCCCTAAATGTACTTGTTTTCTAATATCCCTAAAGGTACTTGTTGTCTAATATCCCTAAATGTACTTGTTTTCTAATATCCCTAACTGTACTTGTTGTCTAATATCCCTAAATGTACTTGTTGTCTAATATCCTTAAATGTACTTGTTGTCTAATATCTCTAAATGTACTTGTTGTCTAATATCCCTAACTGTACTTGTTGTCTAATATCCCTAAATGTACTTGTTGTCTAATATCCCTAAATGTACTTGTTGTCTAATATCCCTAATTGTACTGATTGTCTAATATCCCTAAATGTACTTGTTGTCTAATATCCCTAAATGTACTTGTTGTCTAATATCCCTAATTGTACTGTTTGTCTAATATCCCTAAATGTACTTGTTGTCTAATATCCCTAAATGTACTTGTTGTCTAATATCCCTAAATGTACTTGTTGTCTAATATCCCTAATTGTACTGATTGTCTAATATCCGTAAATGTACTTGTTGTCTAATATCCCTAAATGTACTTGTTGTCTAATATCCCTAAATGTACTTGTTGTCTAATATCCCTAATTGTACTGATTGTCTAGTATCCCTAAATGTACTGATTGTCTAATATCCCTAAATGTACTTGTGTCTAATATCCCTAAATGTACTTGTTTTCTAATATCCCTCTTTGTACTGATTGTCTAATATCCCTTAATGTACTTGTCGTCTAATATCCCTAAATGTACTTGTTGTCTAATATCCCTAAATGTACTTGTTGTCTAATATCCCTAAATGTACTTGTTGTCTAATATCCCTAAATGTACTTGTTGTCTAATATCCCTAAATGTACTTGTTGTCTAATATCCCTAATTGTACTGATTGTCTAATATCCCTAAATGTACTTGTGTCTAATATCCCTAAATGTACTTGTTTTCTAATATCCCTACTTGTACTGATTGTCTAATATCCCTAAATGTACTTGTTGTCTAATATCCCTAATTGTACTGATTGTCTAATTTCCCTAAATGTACTTGTGTCTAATATCCCTAAATGTACTTGTTTTCTAATATCCCTAAATGTACTTGTTGTCTAATATCACTAAATGTACTGATTGTCTAATATCCCTAACTGTACTTGTTTTCTAATATCCCTAACTGTACTTGTTGTCTAATATCCCTAAATGTACTGATTGTCTAATATCCCTAACTGTACTTTTTTGTAATATCCCTAACTGTACTTGTTGTCTAATATCCGTAACTGTACTTGTTTTCTAATATCCCTAACTGTATTTGTTGTCTAATATCTCTAAATGTACTTGTTGTCTAATATCTCTAAATGTACTTGTCGTCTAATATCTCTAAATGTACTTGTTGTCTAATATCTCTAAATGTACTTGTCGTCTAATATCCCTAAATGTACTTGTTGTCTAATATCCCTAAATGTACTTGTCGTCTAATATCTCTAAATGTACTTGTCGTCTAATATCCCTAAATGTACTTGTTGTCTAATATCCCTAAATGTACTTGTTGTCTAATATCCCTAAATGTATTGGATGTCTAATATCCCTAAATTTACTTATTGTCTAATATCCCTAAATGTACTTGTTGTTTAATATCCCTAAATGTACTTGTTGTCTAATATCTCTAAATGTACTTGTTGTCTAATATCCCTAAATGTACTTGTTGTCTAATATCCCTAAATGTACTTGTTGTCTAATATCTCTAAATGTACTTGTTGTCTAATATCCCTAAATGTACTTGTTGTCTAATATCCCTAAATGTACTTGTTGTCTAATATCCCTAAATGTACTTGTTGTCTAATATCTCTAAATGTACTTGTTGTCTAATATCCCTAAATGTACTTGTTGTCTAATATCTCTAAATGTACTTGTTGTCTAATATCTCTAAATGTACTTGTTGTCTAATATCCCTAAATGTACTTGTTGTCTAATATCCTTAAATGTACTTGTTGTCTAATATCCCTAAATGCACTTGTTGTCTAATATCCCTAAATGTACTTGTTGTCTAATATCCCTAAATGTACTTGTTGTCTAATATCTCTAAATGTACTTGTTGTCTAATATCCCTAAATGTACTTGTTGTCTAATATCCCTAAATGTATTGGATGTCTAATATCCCTAAATGTACTTGTTGTCTAATATCCCTAAATGTACTTGTTGTCTAATATCCCTAAATGTACTTGTTGTCTAATATCTCTAAATGTACTTGTTGTCTAATATCCCTAAATGTATTGGATGTCTAATATCCCTAAATGTACTTGTTGTCTAATATCCCTAACTGTACTTGTTGTCTAATATCCCTACCTGTACTTGTTGTCTAATATCCCTAAATGTACTTGTTGTCTAATATCCCTTAATGTACTTGTTGTCTAATATCCCTAAATGTATTTGTTGTCTAATATCCCTAAATGTACTTGTTGTCTAATATCCCTAAATGTACTTGTTGTCTAATATCACTAAATGTATTTGTTGTCTAATATCCCTAAATGTACTTTTTGTCTAATATCCCTAAATGTACTGATTGTCTAATATCCCTAAATGTACTTGTTGTCTAATATCCCTAAATGTACTTGTTGTCTAATATCCCTAAATGTACTTGTTGTCTAATATCCCTAAATGTACTTGTTGTCTAATATCCCTAAATGTACTTGTTGTCTAATATCCCTAACTGTACTTGTTGTCTATTATCCCTAAATGTACTTGTTGTCTAATATCCTTAAATGTACTTGTTGTCTATTATCCCTAAATGTACTTGTTGTCTAATATCTTTAAATGTACTTGTTGTCTAATATCCCTAAATGTACTTGTTGTCTAATATCCCTAAATGTACTTGTTGTCTAATATCCCTAAATGTACTTGTTGTCTAATATCCCTTAATGTACTTGTTGTCTAATATCCCTAAATGTACTTGTTGTCTAATATCCCTAAATGTACTTGTTGTCTAATATCACTAAATGTACTTGTTGTCTAATATCCCTAAATGTACTTGTTTTCTAATATCCCTAACTGTACTTGTTGTCTAATATCCATAAATATACTGATTGTCTAATATCCCTAAATGTACTTGTTGTCTAATATCCTTAAATGTACTTGTTGTCTAATATCCCTA
Source organism: Cyrtodaria siliqua (assembly GCA_037043455.1). Taxonomy (NCBI): domain Eukaryota; kingdom Metazoa; phylum Mollusca; class Bivalvia; order Adapedonta; family Hiatellidae; genus Cyrtodaria; species Cyrtodaria siliqua. The sequence continues at coordinate 4,576 of JAWPHD010026073.1, read as the reverse complement.
AATGTACTTGTTGTCTAATATCCCTAAATGTACTTGTTTTCTAATATCCCTAAATGTACTTGTTGTCTAATATCCCTAAATGTACTTGTTGTCTAATATCCCTAAATGTACTTGTTTTCTAATATCCCTAACTGTACTTGTTGTCTAATATCCCTAAATGTACTTGTTGTCTAATATCCCTAACTGTACTTGTTTTCTAATATCCCTAAATGTACTTGTTGTCTAATATCCCTAACTGTACTTGTTGTCTAATATCCCTAAATGTACTTGTTGTCTAATATCCCTAAATGTACTTGTTGTCTAATATCCCTAAATGTACTTGTTTTCTAATAACCCTAAATGTACTTGTTGTCTAATATCCCTAAATGTACTTGTTGTCTAATATCCCTCAATGTACTTGTTGTCTAATATCACTAAATGTACTGATTGTCTAATATCTCTAACTGTACTTGTTTTCTAATATCCCTAAATGTACTTGTTGTCTAACATCCCTAACTGTACTTGTTGTCTAATATCCCTAACTGTACTTGTTGTCTAATATCCCTAAATGTACTTGTTGTCTAATATCCCTAAATGTACTTGTTGTCTAATATCCCTAAATGTACTTGTTGTCTAATATCCCTAAATGTACTTGTTGTCTAATATCCCTAAATGTACTTGTGTCTAATATCCCTAAATGTACTTGTTGTCTAATATCCCTCAATGTACTTGTTGTCTAATATCCCTAAATGTACTTGTTTTCTAATATCCCTAATTGTACTGATTGTCTAATATCCCTAAATGTACTTGTGTCTAATATCCCTAAATGTACTTGTTTTCTAATATCCCTAAATGTACTTGTGTCTAATATCCCTAAATGTACTTGTTGTCTAATATCCCAAAATGTACTTGTTGTCTAATATCACTAAATGTACTGATTGTCTAATATTCCTAAATGTACTTGTTTTCTAATATCCCTAACTGTACTTGTTGTCTAATATCCCTAAATGTACTTGTTGTCTATTATCCCTAAATGTACTTGTTGTCTAATATCCTTCAATGTACTTGTTTTCTAATATCCCTAAATGTACTTGTTGTCTAATATCCCTAAATGTACTTGTTGTCTAATATCCCTAACTGTACTTGTTGTCTAATATCCCTAAATGTACTGATTGTCTAATATCCCTAAATGTACTTGTTGTCTAATATCCCTAAATGTACTTGTTGTCTAATATCCCTAAATGTACTTGTTGTCTAATATCCCTAAATGTACTTGTTGTCTAATATCCCTAAATGTACTTGTTGTCTAATATCCCTAAATGTACCTGTTGTCTAATATCCCTAAATGTACTTGTTGTCTAATATCCCTAAATGTACTTGTTGTCTAATATCCCTAAATGTACTTGTTGTCTAATATCCCTAAATGTACTTGTTGTCTAATATACCTAAATATACCTGTTGTCTAATATCCCTAAATGTACTTGTTGTCTAATATCCCTAACTGTACTTGTTGTCTATTATCCCTAAATATACTTGTTGTCTAATATCCTTAAATGTACTTGTTGTCTATTATCCCTAAATGTACTTGTTGTCTAATATCCTTAAATGTACTTGTTGTCTAATATCCCTAAATGTACTTGTTGTCTAATATCCCTAAATGTACTTGTTGTCTAATATCTCTAAATGTACTTGTTGTCTAATATTCCTAAATGTACTTGTTGTCTAATATCCCTAAATGTACTTGTTGTCTAATATCCATAAATGTACTTGTTGTCTAATATCACTAAATGTACTGATTGTCTAATATCCCTAAATGTACTTGTTTTCTAATATCCCTAACTGTACTTGTTGTCTAATATCCATAAATATACTGATTGTCTAATATCCCTAAATGTACTTGTTGTCTAATATCCTTAAATGTACTTGTTGTCTAATATCCCTAAATGTACTTGTTGTCTAATATCCCTAACTGTACTTGTTGTCTAATATCCCTAAATGTACTTGTTGTCTAATATCCCTAACTGTACTTGTTGTCTATTATCCCTAAATGTACTTGTTGTCTAATATCCTTAAATGTACTTGTTGTCTAATATCCCTAAATGTACTTGTTGTCTATAATCCCTAAATGTACTTGTTGTCTAATATACTTAAATGTACTTGTTGTCTAATATCCCTTAATGTACTTGTTGTCTTATATCCCTAAATGTACTTGTTGTCTAATATCCTTAAATGTACTTGTTGTCTAATATCCCTAAATGTACTTGTTGTCTAATATCCTTAAATGTACTTGTTGTCTAATATCCCTAAATGTACTTGTTGTCTAATATCCCTAAATGTACTTGTTGTCTAATATCCTTAAATGTACTTGTTGTCTAATATCCCTAAATGTACTTGTTGTCTAGTATCCTTAAATGTACTTGTTGTCTAATATCTCTAAATGTACTTGTTGTCTAATATCCCTAAATGTACTTGTTGTCTAATATCCCTAAATGTACTTGTTGTCTAATATCCCTAAATGTACTTGTTGTCTAATATCCCTAATTGTACTGATTGTCTAATATCCCTAAATGTACTTGTTGTCTAATGTCCTTAAATGTACTTGTTGTCTAATATCCCTAATTGTACTGATTGTCTAATATCCCTAAATGTACTTGTTGTCTAATATCCCTAAATGTACTTGTTGTCTAATATCCCTAAATGTACTTCTTGTCTAATATCCCTAATTGTACTGATTGTCTTATATCCCTAAATGTACTTGTTGTCTAATATCCCTAAATGTACTTGTTGTCTAATATCCCTAAATGTACTTGTTGTCTAATATCCCTAATTGTACTGATTGTCTAGTATCCCTAAATGTACTTGTTGTCTAATATCCCTAAATGTACTTGTTGTCTAATATCCCTAATTGTACTGATTGTCTAATATCCCTAAATGTACTTGTGTCTAATATCCCTAAATGTACTTGTTTTCTAATATCCCTCCTTGTACTGATTGTCTAATATCCCTTAATGTACTTGTCGTCTAATATCCCTAAATGTACTTGTTGTCTAATATCCCTAAATGTACTTGTTGTCTAATATCCCTAAATGTACTTGTTGTCTAATATCCCTAAATGTACTTGTTGTCTAATATCCCTAAATGTACTTGTTGTCTAATATCCCTAATTGTACTGATTGTCTAATATCCCTAAATGTACTTGTGTCTAATATCCCTAAATGTACTTGTTTTCTAATATCCCTAAATGTACTTGTTGTCTAATATCACTAACTGTACTGATTGTCTAATATTTCTAACTGTACTTGTTTTCTAATATCCCTAAATGTACTTGTTGTCTAATATCCCTAACTGTACTTGTTGTCTAATATCCCTAACTGTACTTGTTGTCTAATATCCCTAAATGTACTTGTTGTCTAATATCCCTAAATGTACTTGTTGTCTAATATCCCTAAATGTACTTGTTGTCTAATATCCCTAAATGTACTTGTTGTCTAATATCCCTAAATGTACTTGTTGTCTAATATCCCTAAATGTACTTGTTGTCTAATATCCCTCAATGTACTTGTTGTCTAATATCCCTAATTGTACTTGTTTTCTAATATCCCTAATTGTACTGATTGTCTAATATTCCTAAATGTACTTGTGTCTAATATCCCTAAATGTACTTGTTTTCTAATATCCCTAAATGTACTTGTTGTCTAATATCCCTAAATGTACTTGTTGTCTAATATCCCAAAATGTACTTGTTGTCTAATATCACTAAATGTACTGATTGTCTAATATTCCTAAATGTACTTGTTTTCTAATATCCCTAACTGTACTTGTTGTCTAATATCCCTCAAATGTACTTGTTGTCTATTATCCCTAAATGTACTTGTTGTCTAATATCCTTAAATGTACTTGTTTTCTAATATCCCTAAATGTACTTGTTGTCTAATATCCCTAAATGTACTTGTTGTCTAATATCCCTAAATGTACTGATTGTCTAATATCCCTAAATGTACTTGTTGTCTAATATCACTAAATGTACTTGTTGACTAATATCCCTAAATGTACTTGTTGTCTAATATCCCTAAATGTACTTGTTGTCTAATATCCCTAAATGTACTTGTTGTCTAATATCCCTAAATGTACCTGTTGTCTAATATCCCTAAATGTACTTGATGTCTAATATCCCTAACTGTACTTGTTGTCTATTATCCCTAAATAATCTTGTTGTCTAATATCCTTAAATGTACTTGTTGTCTATTATCCCTAAATGTACTTGTTGTCTAATATCCCTAAATGTACTTGTTGTCTAATATCCCTAAATGTACTTGTTGTCTAATATCCCTAAATGTACTTGTTGTCTAATATCTCCTAAATGTACTTGTTGTCTAATATTCCTAAATGTACTTGTTGTCTAATATCCCTAAATGTACTTGTTGTCTAATATCCATAAATGTACTTGTTGTCTAATATCACTAAATGTACTGATTGTCTAATATCCCTAAATGTACTTGTTTTCTAATATCCCTAACTGTACTTGTTGTCTAATATCCATAAATATACTGATTGTCTAATATCCCTAAATGTACTTGTTGTCTAATATCCTTAAATG
>JAWPHD010026072.1:0-14309 GCA_037043455.1 Cyrtodaria siliqua | reverse complement strand
AAATATATATGTGTAAGAACTGAATATATATGCGTAAGAACTGAATATATATGTGTAAGAACTGAATATATATATGTAAGAACTGATATATATGTGTAAGAACTGAATATATATGTGTTAGAACTGAATATATATGTGTAAGAACTGAATATAAATGTGTAAGAACTGAATATATATGTGTAAGAACTGAATATATATGCGTAAGAACGGAATATATATGTGTAAGAACTAAATATATATGTGTAAGAACGGAATATATATGCGTAAGAATGGAATATATATGTGTAAGAACTGAATATATATGCGTAAGAACTGAATATATATGTGTAAGAACTGAATATATATGCGTAAGAACTGAATATATGCGTAAGAACGGAATATATATGCGTAAGAACGGAATATATATGTGTAAGAACTGAATATATATGTGTAAGAACTCAATATATATGTGTAAGAACTGAATATATATGTGTAAGAACTGAATATATATGTGTAAGAACGGAGTATATATGCGTAAGAACTGAATATATGCGTAAGAACTAAATATATGCGTAAAAACGGAATATATATGCGTAAGAACGGAATATATATGCGTAAGAACGGAATATATATGGGTAAGAACTGAATATATATGTGTAAGAACTTAATATATATGTGTAAGAACTGAATATATATATGTAAGAATGGAATATATATGCGTAAGAACGGAATATATATGAGTAAGAACTGAAAATATATGTGTAAGAACTGAATATATATTTGTAAGGACTGAATATATATGTGTATGAACTGAATATATATGCGTAAGAACGGAATATATATGTGTAAGAACTGAATATATATGTGTAAGAACTGAATATATATGTGTAAGAACTGAATATATATGCGTAAGAACTGAATATATATGTGTAAGAACTGATATATATGTGTAAGAACTGAATATATATGTGTAAGAACTGAATATATATGTGTAAGAACTGAATATATATGTGTAAGAACTGAATATATATGTGTAAGAACTGAATATATATGCGTAAGAACGGAATATATATGTGTAAGAACTAAATATATATGTGTAAGAACGGAATATATATGCGTAAGAATGGAATATATATGTGTAAGAACTGAATATATATGCGTAAGAACGGAATATATATGTGTAAGAACTGAATATATATGCGTAAGAACGGAATATATGTGCGTAAGAACGGAATATATATGCGTAAGAACGACATATATATGTGTAAGAACTGAATATATATGTGTAAGAACGAAATATATATGTGTAAGAACTGAATATATATGCGTAAGAACTGAATATATATGTGTAAGAACTGAATATATATATGTAAGAACTGATATATATGTGTAAGAACTGAATATATATGTGTAAGAACTGAATATATATGTGTAAGAACTGAATATATATGTGTAAGAACTGAATATATATGTGTAAGAACTGAATATATATGCGTAAGAACGGAATATATATGTGTAAGAACTAAATATATATGTGTAAGAACGGAATATATATGCGTAAGAATGGAATATATATGTGTAAGAACTGAATATATATGCGTAAGAACTGAATATATATGTGTAAGAACTGAATATATATGCGTAAGAACTGAATATATGCGTAAGAACGGAATATATATGCGTAAGAACGGAATATATATGTGTAAGAACTGAATATATATTTGTAAGAACTGAATATATATGCGTCAGAACGGAAGATATATTTGTAAGAACTGAATATATATGTGTAAGAACTGATTATATATGTGTAAGAACTGAATATATATGCGTAAGAACGGAATATATATGTGTAAGAACTGAATATATTTGTGTAAGAACTGATTATATATGTGTAAGAACTGAATATATATGTGTAAGAACTGAATATATATGTGTAAGAACTGAATATATATGTGTAAGAACTGAATATATATGTGTAAGAACGGAATATATATGCGTAAGAACGGAATATATGAGAGAACTGAATATATGTGTAAGAACTGAATATATATGTGTAAGAACTGATTATATATGTGTAAGAACTGAATATATATGCGTAAGAACGGAATATATATGTGTAAGATCTGAATATATATGTGTAAGAACGGAATATATATGCGTAAGAATGGAATATATATGTGTAAGAACTGAATATATATGCGTAAGAACTGAATATATATGTGTAAGAACTGAATATATATGCGTAAGAACTGAATATATGCGTAAGATCTGAATATATATGCGTAAGAACGGAATATATATTTGTAAGAACTGAATATATATGTGTAAGAACGGAATATATATGTGTAAGAACTGAATATATATGTGTAAGAACTCAATATATATGTGTAAGAACTGAATATATATGTGTAAGAACTGAATATATATGTGTAAGAACGGAGTATATATGCGTAAGAACTGAATATATGCGTAAGAACTAAATATATGCGTAAAAACGGAATATATATGCGTAAGAACGGAATATATATGCGTAAGAACGGAATATATATGGGTGAGAACTGAATATATATGTGTAAGAACTTAATATATATGTGTAAGAACTGAATATATATATGTAAGAATGGAATATATATGCGTAAGAACGGAATATATATGTGTAAAAACTGAATATATATTTGTAAGAACGGAATATATATGTGTATGAACTGAATATATATGCGTAAGAACGGAATATATATGTGTAAGAACTGAATATATATGTGTAAGAACTGAATATATATGTGTAAGAACTGAATATATATGTGTAAGAACTGAATATATATGCGTAAGAACTGAATATATATGTTTAAGAACTGAATATATATGCGTAAAAACTGAATATATTCGTAAGAACTGAATATATATGCGTAAGAACGGAATATATTTTTGTAAGAACTGAATATATATGTGTAAGAACTGATTATATATGTGTAAGAACTGAATATATATGTGTAAGAACTGAATATATATGTGTAAGAACTTAATATATATGTGTAAGAACGGAATATATATGTGTAAGAACTGAATATATATGCGTAAGAACGGAATATATGTGCGTAAGAACGGAATATATATGCGTAAGAACGGAATATATATGCGTAAGAACTGAATATATATGTGTAAGAACTGAATATATATGTGTAAGAACTGAATATATATGTGTAAGAACGAAATATATATGTTTAAGCTGAATATATATGTGTAAGGACTGAATATATATGTGTAAGAACTGAATATATATGCGTAAGAACGGAATATATATTTGTAAGAACTGTATATATGTGTATGAACTGAATATATATGCTTAAGAACGGAATATATATGTGTAAGAACTGAATATATATGTGTAAGAACTGAATATATATGTGTAAGAACTGAATATATGTGTGTAAGAACTGAATATATATGCGTAAGAACTGAATATATATGTTTAAGAACTGAATATATATGCGTAAGAACTGAATATATTCGTAAGAACTGAATATATATGCGTAAGAACGGAATATATTTTTGTAAGAACTGAATATATATGTGTAAGAACTGATTATATATGTGTAAGAACTGAATATATATGTGTAAGAACTGAATATATATGTGTAAGAACCTAATATATATGTGTAAGAACGGAATATATATGTGTAAGAACTGAATATATATGCGTAAGAACGGAATATATGTGCGTAAGAACGGAATATATATGCGTAAGAACGGAATATATATGCGTAAGAACTGAATATATATGTGTAAGAACTGAATATATATGTGTAAGAACTGAATATATATGTGTAAGAACGAAATATATATGTTTAAGCTGAATATATATGTGTAAGAACTGAATATATATGTGTAAGAACTGAATATATATGCGTAAGAACGGAATATATATTTGTAAGAACTGAATATATATGTGTAAGAACTGAATATATGTGTAAGAACGGAGTATATATGCGTAAGAACTGAATATATGCGTAAGAACTGAATATATGCGTAAAAACGGAATATATATGCGTAAGAACGGAATATATATGCGTAAGAACTGAATATATATGCGTCAGAACGGAATATATATTTGTAAAAACTGAGTATATATGTGTAAGAACTGAATATATATGTGTAAGAACTCAATATATATGTGTAAGAACTGAATATATATTTGTAAGAACTGAATATATGTGTAAGAACGGAGTATATAAGCGAAAGAACTGAATATATGCGTAAGAACTGAATATATGCGTAAAAACGGAATATATATGCGTAAGAACGGAATATATATGCGTAAGAACGGTATATATATGGGTAAGAACTGAATATATATGTGTAAGAACTTAATATATATGTGTAAGAACTGAATATATATATGTAAGAACGGAATATATATGCGTAAGAACGGAATATATATGAGTAAGAACTGAAAATATATGTGTAAGAACTGAATATATATGTGTAAGAACTGAATATATATGTGTATGAACTGAATAAATATGCGTAAGAACGGAATATATATGTGTAAGAACTGAATATATATGTGTAAGAACTGAATATATATGTGTAAGAACTAAATATATATGTGTAAGAACGGAATATATATGCGTAAGAACTGAATATATATGTTTAAGAACTGAATATATATGCGTAAGAACTGAATATATTCGTAAGAACTGAATATATATGCGTAAGAACGGAATATATTTTTGTAAGAACTGAATATATATGTGTAAGAACTGATTATATATGTGTAAGAACTGAATATATATGTGTAAGAACTGAATATATATGTTTAAGCTGAATATATATGTGTAAGAACTGAATATATATGTGTAAGAACTGAATATATATGCGTAAGAACGGAATATATATTTGTAAGAACTGTATATATGTGTATGAACTGAATATATATGCGTAAGAACGGAATATATATGTGTAAGAACTGAATATATATGTGTAAGAACTGAATATATATGTGTAAAAACTGAGTAAATGTGTGTAAGAACTGATTATATATGCGTAAGAACTGAATATATATGTTTAAGAACTGAATATATATGCGTAAGAACTGAATATATTCGTAAGAACTGAATATATATGCGTAAGAACGGAATATATTTTTGTAAGAACTGAATATATATGTGTAAGAACTGATTATATATGTGTAAGAACTGAATATATATGTGTAAGAACTGAATATATATGTGTAAGAACTGATTATATATGTGTAAGAACTGAATATATATGTGTAAGAACTGAATATATATGTGTAAGAACGGAATATATATGTGTAAGAACTGAATATATATGCGTAAGAACGGAATATATGTGCGTAAGAACGGAATATATATGCGTAAGAACGGAATATTAATGCGTAAGAACTGAATATATATGTGTAAGAACTGAATATATATGTGTAAGAACTGAATATATATGTGTAAGAACTGAATATATATGTGTAATAACTGAATATATATGTGTAAGAACTGAATATATATGCGTAAGAACTGAATATATTCGTAAGAAATGAATATATATGCGTAAGAACGGAATATATATTTGTAAGAACGGAATATATTTGTGTAAGAACTGATTATATATGTGTAAGAACTGAATATATATGTGTAAGAACTGAATATATATGTGTAAGAACTGATAAAATATGTGTAAGAACTGAATATATATGTGTAAGAACGGAATATATATGCGTAAGAACGGAATATATATGAGTAAGAACTGAAAATATATGTGTAAGAACTGAATATATATGTGTAAGAACTGATTATATATGTGTAAGAACTGAATATATATGCGTAAGAACGGAATATATATGTGTAAGAACTGAATATATATGTGTAAGAACGGAATATATATGCGTAAGAATGGAATATATATGTGTAAGAACTGAATATATATGCGTAAGAACTGAATATATATGTGTAAGAACTGAATATATATGCGTAAGAACTGAATATATGCGTAAGAACTGAATATATATGCGTAAGAACGGAATATATATTTGTAAGAACTGAATATATATGTGTGAGAACGGAATATATATGTGTAAGAACTGAATATATATGTTTAAGAACTGAATATATATGTGTAAGAACTGAATATATATGTGTAAGAACTGAATATATATGTGTAAGAACGGAGTATATATGCGTAAGAACGGAATATATATGCGTAAGAACTAAATATATGCGTAAAAACGGAATATATATGCGTAAGAACGGAATATATATGCGTAAGAACGGAATATATATGGGTAAGAACTGAATATATATGTGTAAGAACTTAATATATATGTGTAAGAACTGAATATATATATGTAAGAATGGAATATATATGCGTAAGAACGGAATATATATGAGTAAGAACTGAAAATATATGTGTAAGAACTGAATATATATTTGTAAGAACTGAATATATATGTGTATGAACTGAATATATATGCGTAAGAACGGAATATATATGTGTAAGAACTGAATATATATGTGTAAGAACTGAATATATATGTGTAAGAACTGAATATATATGTGTAAGAACTGAATATATATGCGTAAGAACTGAAAATATATGTTTAAGAACTGAATATATATGCGTAAGAACTGAGTATATTCGTAAGAACTGAATATATATGCGTAAGAACGGAATATATTTTTGTAAGAACTGAATATATATGTGTAAGAACTGATTATATATGTGTAAGAACTGAATATATATGTGTAAGAACTGAATATATATGTGTAAGAACTGAATATATATGTGTAAGAACTTAATATATATGTGTAAGAACGGAATATATATGTGTAAGAACTGAATATATATGCGTAAGAACGGAATATATGTGCGTAAGAACGGAATATATATGCGTAAGAACGGAATATATATGCGTAAGAACTGAATATATATGTGTAAGAACTGAATATATATGTGTAAGAACTGAATATATATGTGTAAGAACGAAATATATATGTTTAAGCTGAATATATATGTGTAAGAACTGAATATATATGTGTAAGAACTGAATATATATGCGTAAGAACGGAATATATATTTGTAAGAACTGTATATATGTGTATGAACTGAATATATATGCGTAAGAACGGAATATATATGTGTAAGAACTGAATATATATGTGTAAGAACTGAATATATATGTGTAAGAACTGAATATATGTGTGTAAGAACTGAATATATATGCGTAAGAACTGAATATATATGTTTAAGAACTGAATATATATGCGTAAGAACTGAATATATTCGTACGAACTGAATATATATGCGTAAGAACGGAATATATTTTTGTAAGAACTGAATATATATGTGTAAGAACTGATTATATATGTGTAAGAACTGAATATATATGTGTAAGAACAGAATATATATGTGTAAGAACCTAATATATATGTGTAAGAACGGAATATATATGTGTAAGAACTGAATATATATGCGTAAGAACGGAATATATGTGCGTAAGAACGGAATATATATGCGTAAGAACGGAATATATATGCGTAAGAACTGAATATATATGTGTAAGAACTGAATATATATGTGTAAGAACTGAATATATATGTGTAAGAACGAAATATATATGTTTAAGCTGAATATATATGTGTAAGAACTGAATATATATGTGTAAGAACTGAATATATATGCGTAAGAACGGAATATATATGTGTAAGATCTGAATATATGTGTAAGAACGGAGTATATATACGTAAGAACTGAATATATGCGTAAGAACTGAATATATGCGTAAAAACGGAATATATATGCGTAAGAACGGAATATATATGCGTAAGAACTGAATATATATGCGTAAGAACTGAATATATGCGTAAGAACTGAATATATATGTGTAAGAACTGAATATATATGTGTAAGAACTTAATATATATGTGTAAGAACGGAATATTTAGTGTAAGAACTGAATATATATGCGTAAGAACGGAATATATGTTCGTAAGAACGGAATATATATGCGTAAGAACGGAATATATATGCGTAAGAACTGAATATATATGTGTAAGAACTGAATATATATGTGTAAGAACTGAATATTTATGTGTAAGAACTGAATATATATGTGTAAGAACGAAATATATATGTTTAAGAACTGAATATATATGTGTAAGAACTAAATATATATGTGTAAGAACTGAATATATATGTGTAAGAACTGAATATATATGTGTAAGAACTGAATATATATGTGTAAGAACTGAATATATATGTGTAAGAACTGAATATATATGCGTAAGAACGGAATATATATTTGAAAGAACTGAATATATTTGTGTAAGAACTGAATATATGTGTAAGAACGGAGTATATATGCGTAAGAACTGAATATATGCGTAAGAACTGTATATATGCGTAAAAACGGAATATATATGCGCAAGAACGGAATATATATGCGTAAGAACTGAATATATATGCGTAGGAACTGAATATATGCGTAAGAACTAAATGTATATGCGTAAGAACGGAATATATATTTGTAAGAACTGAGTATATATGTGTAAGAACTGAATATATATGTGTAAGAACTCAATATATATGTGTAAGAACTGAATATATATGTGTAAGAACTGAATATATGTGTAAGAACGGAGTATATATGCGAAAGAACTGAATAAATGCGTAAGAACTGAATATATGTGTAAAAACTGAATATATATGCGTAAGAACGGAATATATATGCGTAAGAACGGAATATATATGTGTAAGAACTGAATATATATGTGTAAGAACTGAATATATATGTGTAAGAACTGAATATATATGCGAAAGAACGGAATATATATGAGTAAGAACTGAAAATATATGTGTAAGAACTGAATATATATTTGTAAGAACTGAATATATATGTGTATGAAGTGAATATATATGCGTAAGAACGGAATATATATGTGTAAGAACTGAATATATATGTGTAAGAACTGAATATATATGTGTAAGAACTGAATATTTATGTGTAAGAACTGAATATATATGCGTAAAAACGGGAATATTTATGTTTAAGAAGTGAATATATATGCGTAAGAACGGAATGTATATTTGTAAGAACTGAATATATACATGATATATGCGTAAGAACGGAATATATTTTTGTAAGAACTGAATATATATGTGTAAGAACTGAATATATATGTGTAAGAACTGAATATATATGTGTAAGAACTGAATATATATGCGTAAGGACGAAATATATATGCGTAAGAACGGAATATATGTGCGTAAGAACGGAATATATATGCGTAAGAACGGAATATATATGCGTAAGAACTGAATATATATGTGTAAGAACTGAATATATATGTGTAAGAACTGAATATATATGTGTAAGAACGAAATATATATGTTTACGCTGAATATATATGTGTAAGAACTGAATATATATGTGTAAGAACTGAATATATATGCGTAAGAACGGAATATATATTTGTAAGAACTGTATATATATGTATGAACTGAATATATATGCGTAAGAACGGAATATATATGTCTAAGAACTGAATATATATGTGTAAGAACTGAATATATATGTGTAAGAACGGAATATATTTTTGTAAGAACTGAATATATATGTGTAAGAACTGATTATATATGTGTAAGAACTGAATATATATGTGTAAGAACTGAATATATATGTGTAAGAACTTAATATATATGTGTAAGAACGGAATATATATGTGTAAGAACTGAATATATATGCGTAAGAACGGAATATATGTGCGTAAGAACGGAATATATATGCGTAAGAACGGAATATATATGCGTAAGAACTGAATATATATGTGTAAGAACTGAATATATATGTGTAAGAACTGAAAATATATGTGTAAGAACGAAATATATATGTTTAAGCTGAATATATATGTGTAAAAACTGAATATATATGTGTAAGAACTGAATATATATGCGTAAGAACTGAATATATATTTGTAAGAACTGAATATATATGTGTTAGAACTGAATATATGTGTAAGAACGGAGTATATATGCGTAAGAACTGAATATATGCGTAAGAACTGAATATATGCGTAAAAACGGAATATATATGCGTAAGAACGGAATATATGTGCGTAAGAACGGAATATATATGCGTAAGAACGGAATATTAATGCGTAAGAACTGAATATATATGTGTAAGAACTGAATATATATGTGTAAGAACTGAATATATATGTGTAAGAACTGAATATATATGTGTAATAACTGAATATATATGTGTAAGAACTGAATATATATGCGTAAGAACTGAATATATTCGTAAGAAATGAATATATATGCGTAAGAACGGAATATATTTGTGTAAGAACTGATTATATATGTGTAAGAACTGAATATATATGTGTAAGAACTGAATATATATGTGTAAGAACTGAATATATATGTGTAAGAACGGAATATATATGCGTAAGAACTGAATATATATGTTTAAGAACTGAATATATATGCGTAAGAACTGAATATATTCGTAAGAACGGAATATATATGCGTAAGAACGGAATATATTTTTGTAAGAACTGAATATATATGTGTAAGAACTGATTATATATGTGTAAGAACTGAATATATATGTGTAAGAACTTAATATATATGTGTAAGAACTTAATATATATGTGTAAGAACGGAATATATATGTGTAAGAACTGAATATATATGCGTAAGAACGGAATATATGTTCGTAAGAACGGAATATATATGCGTAAGAACGGAATATATATGCGTAAGAACTGAATATATATGTGTAAGAACTGAATATATATGTGTAAGAACTGAATATTTATGTGAAGGAACTGAATATATATGTGTAAGAACGAAATATATATGTTTAAGAACTGACTATATATGTGTAAGAACTAAATATATATGTGTAAGAACTGAATATATATGTGTAAGAACTGAATATATATGTGTAAGAACTGAATATATATGTGTAAGAACTGAATATATATGCGTAAGAACGGAATATAAATTTGTAAGAACTGAATATATATGTGTAAGAACTGAATATATGTGTAAGAACGGAATATATATGCGTAAGAACGGAATATATATGCGTAAGAACTGAATATATATGTGTAAGAACTGAATATATATGTGTAAGAACTGAATATATATGTGTAAGAACGGAATTTATATGCGTAATAACTGAATATATATGTGTAATAACTGAATATATATGTGTAAGAACTATATATATATGCGTAAGAACTGAATATATTCGTAAGAACTGAATATATATGCGTAAGAACGGAATATATATTTGTAAGAACTGAATATATTTGTGTAAGAACTGATTATATATGTGTAAGAACTGAATATATAGTGTAAGAACTGAATATATATGCGTAAGAACTGAATATATGCGTAAGAACTGAATATATGCGTAAAAACGGAATATATATGCGTAAGAACGGAATATATATGCGTAAGAACGGAATATATATGTGTAAGAACTGAATATATATGTGTAAGAACTGAATATATGTGTAAGAACTGAATATATGCGTAAAAACGGAATATATATGCGTAAGAACGGAATATATTTGCGTAAGAACTGAATATATATGTGTAAGAACTAAATATATATGTGTAAGAACTGAATATATATGTGTAAGAACTGAATATATATGTGTAAGAACAGAATATATATGTGTAAGAACTGAATATATATGTGTAAGAACTGAATATATATGTGTAAGAACGGAATATATATGCGTAAGAACGGAATATATGAGTAAGAACTGAAAATAAATGTGTAAGAACTGAATATATATGTGTAAGAACTGAATATATATGTGTAAGAACGGAATATATATGCGTAAGAACGGAATATATATGAGTAAGAACTGAAAATATATGTGTAAGAACTGAATATATATGTGTAAGAACTGAATATATATGTGTAAGAACTGAATATATATGTGTAGGAACTGAATATATATGTATAAGAACTGAATATATATGTGTAAGAACTGAATATATATGTGTAAGAACGAAATATATATGTGTAAGAACTGAATATATATGCGTAAGAACTGAATATATATGTGTAAGAACTGAATATATATTTGTAAGAACTGATATATATGTGTAAGAACTGAATATATATGTGTAAGAACTGAATATATATGCGTAAGAACTGAATATATATGTGTAAGAACTGAATATATATGTGTAAGAACGAAATATATATGTGTAAGAACTGAATATATATGCGTAAGAACTGAATATATATGTGTAAGAACTGAATATATATTTGTAAGAACTGATATATATGTGTAAGAACTGAATATATATGTGTAAGAACTGAATATATATGTGTAAGAACTGAATATATATGTGTAAGAACTGAATATATATGCGTAAGAACGGAAAATATATGCCTAAGAACTAAATATATATGCGTAAGAACGGAATATATATGCGTAAGAACTTAATATATATGTGTAAGAAAGGAATATATATGTGTAAGAACTGAATATATATGCGTAAGAACGGAATATATGTGCGTAAGAACGGAATATATATGCGTAAGAAAGGAATATATATGATTAAGAACTGAATATATATGTGTAAGAACTGAATATATATGTGTAAGAACTGAATATATATGCGTAAGAACGGGATATATAAGTGTAAGAACTGAATATATATGCGTAAGAACTGAATATATATGTGTTAGAACTGAATATATATGCGTAAAAACTGAAAATATATGCGTAAGAACTGAATATATGCGTAAGAACGGAATATATATGCGTAAGAATGGAATATATATGTGTAAGAACTGAATATATATGTGTAAGAATTGAATATATATGTGTAAGAACTGAATATATATGTGTAAGAACTGAATATATATGCGTTAGAACGGAATATATATGTGTAAGAACTGAATATATATGCGTAAGAACTGAATATATATGTGTAAGAACTGAATATATATGCGTAAGAACTGAATATTTGCGTAAGAACTGAATATATATGCGTAAGAACGGAATATATATGTGTAAGACCTGAATATATATGCGTAAGAACTGAATATATATGTGTCAGAACTGAATATATATGCGTAAGAACGGAATATATATGTGTAAGAACTAAATATATATGTGTAAGAACTGAATATATATGCGTAAGAACGGAATATATATGCGTAAGAACTGAATATATATGCGTAAGAACGGAATATATATGTAAGAACTGAATATATATGCGAAAGAACTGAATATATATGCGTAAGAACTGAATATATATGAGTAAGAACGGAATATATATGCGTAAGAACTGAATATATATGTGTAAGAACTGAAAATATATGCGTAAGAACGGAATATATATGTGTAAGAACTGAATATATATGCGTAAGAACGGAATATATATGCCTAAGAACTGAATATATATGCGTAAGAACGGAATATATATGCGTAAGAACGGAATATATATGCTTAAGAACGGAATATATATGCGTAAGAACTGAATATATATGCGTAAGAACGGAATATATATGCGTAAGAACTGAATATATATGTGTGGGAACTGAATATATATGCGTAAGAACGGAATATATATGTGTAAGAACTGAATATATATGCGTAAGAACGGAATATATATGCCTAAGAACTGAATATATATGCGTAAGAACGGAATATATATGCGTAAGAACGGAATATATATGCTTAAGAACGGAATATATATGCGTAAGAACTGAATATATATGCGTAAGAACTGAATATATATGTGTTAGAACTGAATATATATGCGTAAAAACTGAAAATATATGCGTAAGAACTGAATATATGCGTAAGAACGGAATATATATGCGTAAGAATGGAATATATATGTGTAAGAACTGAATATATATGTGTAAGAATTGAATATATATGTGTAAGAACTGAATATATATGTGTAAGAACTGAATATATATGCGTAAGAACGGAATATATATGTGTAAGAACTGAATATTTGCGTAAGAACTGAATATATATGCGTAAGAACAGAATATATATGTGTAAGACCTGAATATATATGCGTACGAACTGAATATATATGTGTCAGAACTGAATATATATGCGTAAGAACGGAATATATATGTGTAAGAACTAAATATTTATGTGTAAGAACAGAATATATATGCGTAAGAACGGAATATATATGCGTAAGAACTGAATATATATGCGTAAGAACAGAATATATATGTAAGAACTGAATATATATGCGAAAGAACTGAATATATATGCGTAAGAACTGAATATATATGCGTAAGAACGGAATATATA
>JAWPHD010026071.1:0-14311 GCA_037043455.1 Cyrtodaria siliqua | reverse complement strand
TACACATATATATTCCGTTCTTACGCATATATATTCAGTTCTTACACATATATATGCAGTTCTTAGCCAAATATATTCAGTTCTTACACACATATATTCAGTTTTTACGCATATATTCAGTTCTTACACATATATTCCGATCTTACGCATATATATTCAGTTCTTACGCATATATATTCAGTTCTTACACATATATATTCAGCTCTTACACATATATATTCAGTTCTTACACATATATATTCAGTTCTTACACAAATATATTCAGTTCTTACACATATATATTCCGTTCTTACGCATATATATTCAGTTCTTACACATATATATTCAGTTCTTACACAAATATATTCAGTTCTTACACATATATATTCCGTTCTAACGCATATATATTCAGTTCTTACGCATATATATTCAGTTCTTACACATATATATTTAGCTCTTACACATATATATTCAGTTCTTACACATATATATTGAGTTCTTATTCATATATATTCAGTTCTTACCCATGTATATTCAGCTCTTACACATATATATTCAATTCTTACACATATATATTCAGTTCTTACACATATATATTCCGTTCTTACGCATATATATTCAGTTCTTACACATATATATTCCGTTTTAACACATATATATTCAGTTCTTACACATATGTATTCAGTTCGTACACATATATATTCAGTTCTTACACATATATATGCAGTTCTTACACAAAAATATTCAGTTCTTACACATATATATTCAGTTCTTACACATATATATGCTGTTCTTACACAAATATATTCAGTTCTTACACATATATTTTCAGTTCTTACGCATATATTCAGTTCTTACGCATATATTCAGTTCTTACGCATATATGTTCAGTTCTTACACATATATTCCGATCCTACGCATATATATTCAGTACTTACGCATATATATTCAGTTCTTACCCATGTATATTCAGCTCTTACACATATATATTCAATTCTTACACATATATATTCAGTTCTTACACATATATATTCCGTTCTAACACATATATATTCAGTTCTTACACATATATATATATTCAGTTCTTACACATATATATTCCGTTCTTACGCATATATATTCAGTTCTTACGCATATATATTTAGTTCTTACGCATATATATTCAGTTCTTACACATATATATTCAGTTCTTACGCATATATATTCAGTTCTTACGCATATATATTTAGTTCTTACGCATATATATTCAGTTCTTACACATATATATTCAGTTTTTACACATATATATTCCGTTCTTACGCATATATATTCAATTCTTACACATATATATGCAGTTCTTACACAAATATATTCAGTTCTTACATATAATATTCAGTTTTTACGCATATATTCAGTTCTTACACATATATTCAGTTCTTACGCATATATATTTAATTCTTACGCATATATGTCCAGTTCTTACACATATATTCCGATCTTACGCATATATATTCAGTTCTTACGCATATATATTCAGTTCTTACACATATATATTTAGCTCTTACATATATATATTCAGTTCTTACACATATATATTCAGTTCTTACACATATATATTCCGTTCTAACACATATATATTCAGTTATAACACATATATATTCAGTTCTTACACATATATATTCCGTTCTTACGCATATATATTCAGTTCTTACACATATATATGCAGTTCTTACAAAAATATATTCAGTTCTTACACATATATATTCAGTTCTTACGCATATATTCAGTTCTTACGCATATATTCAGTTCTTACGCATATATATTCAATTCTTACGCATATATGTTCAGTTCTTACACATATATTCCGATCTTACGCATATATATTCAGTTTTTACAGATATATATTCCGTTCTTACGCATATATATTTAGTTCTTACACATATATATTCAGTTCTTACACAAATATATTCAGTTCTTACACATATATATTCCGTTCTTACGCATATATATTCCATTCTAACGCACATATATTCAATTCTTACGCATATATATTCAGTTCTTACGCATATATATTCAGTTCTTACGCATATATATTCAGTTCTTTCACATATATATTTAGCTCTTACACATATATATTCAGTTCTTACACATATATATTCAGTTCTTACACATATATATTCCGTTCTAACACATATATATTCAGTTCTTACACATATATATTCAGATCTTACACATATATATTCCGTTCTTACGCATATATATTTAGTACTTACACATATATATTCAGTTCTTACACAAATATATTCAGTTCTTACACATATATATTCAGTTCTTATACATATATATTCAGTTCTTACACATATATATTCCGTTCTTGCGCATATATATTCAGTTCTTACACATATATTTGCAGTTCTTTCACAAATATATTCATTTCTTACACATATATATTCAGTTTTTACGCATATATTCAGTTCTTACACATATATTCCGATCTTACGCATATATATTCAGTTCTTACGCATATATATTCAGTTCTTACACATATATATTCAGCTCTTACACCTATATATTCCGTTCTTACACATATATATTCAGTTTTTACACATATATATTCCGTTCTAACACATATATATTCAGTTCTTACACATATATATTCAGTTCTTACACATATATATTCCATTCTTACGCATATATATTCAGTTCTTACTCATATATATTCCGTTCTAACACATATATATTCAGTTCTTACACATATATATTCAGTTCTTACAAATATATATTCCGTTCTTACGCATATATATTCAGTTCTTACGCATATATATTCAGTTCTTACACATATATATTCAGTTCTTACGCATATATATTCAGTTCTTACGCATATATATTTAGTTCTTACGCATATATATTCAGTTCTTACACATATATATTCAGTTCTTACGCATATATATTCAGTTCTTACGCATATATTTTTAGTTCTTACGCATATATATTCAGTTCTTACACATATATATTCAGTTTTTACACATATATATTCCTTTCTTACGCATATATATTCAATTCTTACACATATATATGCAGTTCTTACACAAATATATTCAGTTCTTACATATATATATTCAGTTTTTACGCATATATTCAGTTCTTATACATATATTCAGTTCTTACGCATATATATTTAATTCTTACGCATATATGCCCAGTTCTTACACATATATTCCGATCTTACGCATATATATTCAGTTCTTACGCATATATATTCAGTTCTTACACATATATATTTAGCTCTTACATATATATATTCAGTTCTTACACATATATATTCAGTTCTTACACATATATATTCCGTTCTAACACATATATATTCAGTTATAACACATATATATTCAGTTCTTACACATATATATTCCGTTCTTACGCATATATATTCAGTTCTTACACATATATATGCAGTTCTTACAAAAATATATTCAGTTCTTACACATATATATTCAGTTCTTACGCATATATTCAGTTCTTACGCATATATTCAGTTCTTACGCATATATATTCAATTCTTACGCATATATGTTCAGTTCTTACACATATATTCCGATCTTACGCATATATATTCACTTTTTACAGATATATATTCCGTTCTTACGCATATATATTTAGTTCTTACACATATATATTCAGTTCTTACACAAATATATTCAGTTCTTACACATATATATTCCGTTCTTACGCATATATATTCCATTCTAACGCATATATATTCAGTTCTTACGCATATATATTCAGTTCTTACGCATATATATTCAGTTCTTACGCATATATATTCAGTTCTTTCACATATATATTTAGCTCTTAAACATATATATTCAGTTCTTACACATATATATTCAGTTCTTACACATATATATTCCGTTCTAACACATATATATTCAGTTCTTACACATATATATTCAGTTCTTACACATATATATTCCGTTCTTACGCATATATATTTAGTTCTTACACATATATATTCAGTTCTTACACAAATATATTCAGTTCTTACACATATATATTCCGTTCTTACGCATATATATTCAGTTCTTACACATATATATTCAGTTCTTACACAAATATATTCAGTTCTTACACATATATATTCCGTTCTAACGCATATATATTCAGTTCTTACGCATATATATTCAGTTCTTACACATATATATTTAGCTCTTACACATATATATTCAGTTCTTACACATATATATTGAGTTCTTATTCATATATATTCCGTTCTAACACATATATATTTAGTTCTTACACATATATATTCAGTTCTTACACATATATATTCCGTTCTTACGCATATATATTCAGTTTTTACACATAAATATGCAGTTCTTACACAAATATATTCAGGTCTTACACATATATATTCAGTTCTTACGCATATATTCAGTTCTTACGCATATATTCAGTTCTTACGCATATATATTCAATTCTTACGCATATATGTTCAGTTCTTACACATATATTCCGATATTACGCATATATATTCAGTTTTTACGCATATATATTCAATTCTTACACATATATATTCAGCTCTTACACATATATATTCAGTTCTTACACATATATATTAAGTTCTTACACATATATATTCAGTTCTAACACATATATATTCAGTTCTTACACATATATATTCAGTTCTTACACATATATATTCCGTTCTTACGCATATATATTCAGTTCTTACACATATATATTCCGTTCTAACACATATATATTCAGTTCTTACACATATATATTCAGTTCGTACACATATATATTCAGTTCTTACACATATATATGCAGTTCTTACACAAATATATTCAGTTCTTACACATATATATTCAGTTCTTACACATATATATGCTGTTCTTACACAAATATATTCAGTTCTTACACATATATTTTCAGTTCTTACGCATATATTCAGTTCTTACGCATATATTCTGTTCTTACGCATATATGTTCAGTTCTTACACATATATTCCGATCCTACGCATATATATTCAGTACTTACGCATATATATACAGTTCTTACCCATGTATATTAAGCTCTTACACATATATATTCAATTCTTACACATATATATTCAGTTCTTACACATATATATTCCGTTCTAACACATATATATTCAGTTCTTACACATATATATATATTCAGTTCTTACACATATATATTCCGTTCTTACGCATATATATTCAGTTCTTACGCATATATATTTAGTTCGTACGCATATATATTCAGTTCTTACACATATATATTCAGTTCTTACGCATATATATTCAGTTCTTACGCATATATATTTAGTTCTTACGCTTATATATTCAGTTCTTACACATATATATTCAGTTTTTACACATATATATTCCGTTCTTACGCATATATATTCAATTCTTACACATATATATGCAGTTCTTACACAAATATATTCAGTTCTTACATATATATATTCAGTTTTTACGCATATATTCAGTTCTTACACATATATTCAGTTCTTATGCATATATATTTAATTCTTACGCATATATGTCCAGTTCTTACACATATATTCCGATCTTACGCATATATATTCAGTTCTTACGCATATATATTCAGTTCTTACACATATATATTCAGTTCTTACACATATATATTCCGTTCTAACACTTATATATTCAGTTATAACACATATATATTCAGTTCTTACACATATATATTCCGTTCTTACGCATATATATTCAGTTCTTACACATATATATGCAGTTCTTACAAAAATATATTCAGTTCTTACACATATATATTCAGTTCTTACGCATATATTCAGTTCTTACGCATATATTCAGTTCTTACGCATATATATTCAATTCTTACGCATATATGTTCAGTTCTTACACATATATTCCGATCTTACGCATATATATTCAGTTTTTACAGATATATATTCCGTTCTTACGCATATATATTTAGTTCTTACACATATATATTCAGTTCTTACACAAATATATTCAGTTCTTACACATATATATACCGTTCTTACGCATATATATTCCATTCTAACGCATATATATTCAGTTCTTACGCATATATATTTAGTTCTTACGCATATATATTCAGTTCTTACGCATATACATCAGTTCTTTCACATATATATTTAGCTCTTACACATATATATTCAGTTTTTACACATATATATTCAGTTCTTACACATATATATTCAATTCTAACACATATATATTCAGTTCTTACACATATATATTCAGTTCTTACACATATATATTCCGTTCTTACGCATATATATTTAGTTCTTACACATATATATTCAGTTCTTACACAAATATATTCAGTTCTTACACATATATATTCCGTTCTTACGCATATATATTCAGTTCTTACACATATATATTCAGTTCTTACACAAATATATTCAGTTCTTACACATATATATTCCGTTCTAACGCATATATATTCAGTTCTTACACATATATATTTAGCTCTTACACATATATATTCAGTTCTTACACATATATATTCAGTTCTTACACATATATATTCCGTTCTTACGCATATATATTCAGTTTTTACACATATATATGCAGTTCTTACACAAATATATTCAGGTCTTACACATATATATTCAGTTCTTACGCATATATTCAGTTCTTACGCATATATTCAGTTCTTACGCATATATATTCAATTCTTACGCATATATGTTCAGTTCTTACACATATATTCCGATCTTACGCATATATATTCAGTTTTTACGCATATATATTCAGTTCTTACACATATATATTCAGCTCTTACACATATTTATTCAGTTCTTACACATATATATTCAGTTCTTACACATATATATTCAGTTCTAACACATATATATTCAGTTCTTACACATATATATTCAGTTCTTACACATATATATTCCGTTCTTACGCATATATATTCAGTTCTTACACATATATATTCCGTTCTAACACATATATATTCAGTTCTTACACATATATATTCAGTTCGTACACATATATATTCAGTTCTTACACATATATATGCAGTTCTTACACAAATATATTCAGTTCTTACACATATATATTCAGTTCTTACACATATATATGCTGTTCTTACACAAATATATTCAGTTCTTACACATATATTTTTAGTTCTTACGCATATATTCAGTTCTTACGCATATATTCATTTCTTACGCATATATGTTCAGTTCTTACACATATATTCCGATCCTACGCATATATATTCAGTACATACGCATATATATTCAGTTCTTACCCATGTATATTCAGCTCTTACACATATATATTCAATTCTTACACATATATATTCAGTTCTTACACATATATATTCCGTTCTAACACATATATATTCAGTTCTTACACATATATATATATTCAGTTCTTACACATATATATTCCGTTCATACGCATATATATTCAGTTCTTACACATATATATTCAGTTCTTATACATATATATTCATTTCTAACGCATATATTCAGTTCTTACGCATATATTCAGTTCTTACACATATATATTCCGTTCTTACGCATATATATTCAGTTCTTACACATATATATTCAGTTCTTACACATATATATTCATTTCTTACGCATATATTCAGTTCTTACGCATATATTCAGTTCTTACACATATATATTCAGTTCTTACACATATATATTCAGTTCTTATACATATATATTCAGTTCTTACACATATATATTCCGTTCTTACGCATATATATTCAGTTCTTACACATATATATTCAGTTCTTACACATATATATTCAGTTCTTACGCATATATATTCCGTTCTTAAGCATATAAATTCAGTTCTTACGCATATATATTCAGTTCTTACGCATATATATTCAGTTCTTATGCATATATATTCAGTTCTTACACATATATATATTCAGTTCTTACACATATATATTCCGTTCTTACGCATATATATTCAATTCTTACGCATATATATTCAGTTCTTACACACATATATTCAGTTCTTACAAATATATATTCAGTTCTTACACATATATATTCCGTTCTAACACATATATATTCAGTTCTTACGCATATATATTCAGTTCTTACACATATATATTCCGTTCTTACGCATATATATTCAGTTCTTACACATATATATGCAGTTCTTACACAAATATATTCAGTTCTTACACATATATATTCAGTTCTTACGCATATATTCAGTTCTTACGCATATATTCAGTTCTTACGCATATATATTCAAATCTTACGCATATATGTTCAATTCTTACACATATATTCCGATCTAACGCATATATATTCAGTTCTTACGCATATATATTCAGCTCTTACACATATATATTCAGCTCTTACACATATATATTCAGTTCTTACACATATATATTCAGTTCTTACACATATATATTCAGTTCTAACACATATATATTCAGTTCTTACACATCTATATTCAGTTCTTACACATATATATTCCGTTCTTACACATATATATTCCGTTCTTACGCATATATATTCAGTTCTTACACATATATATTCCGTTCTAACGCATATATATTCAGTTCTTACACATATATATTCTGTTCTAAGACATATATATTCAGTTCTTACACATATATATTCAGTTCTTACACATATATATTCAGTTCTTACACATATATATTCAGTTCTTACACATATATATGCAGTTCTTACACAAATATATTCAGTTCTTACACATATATATTCAGTTCTTACGCATATACTCAGTTCTTACGCATATATTCAGTTCTTACGCGTATATATTCAATTCTTACGCATATATGTTCAGTTCTTACACATATATTCCGATCTTACGCTTATATATTCAGTTCTTACGCATATATATTCAGTTCTTACACATATATATTCAGCTCTTACACATATATATTCAGTTCTTACACATATATATTCAGTTCTTACACATATATATTCAGTTATACACATATACATTCAGTTCTTACACGTATATATTCAGTTCTTACACATATATATTCCGTTCTTACGCATATATATTCCGTTCTAACACATATATATTCAGTTCTTACACATATATATTCAGTTCTTACACATATATATTCCGTTCTTACACATATATATTCCGTTCTTACACATATATATTCCGTTCTTACACATATATATTCCGTTCTTACACATATATATTCCGTTCTTACACATATATATTCCGTTCTTACACATATATATTCAGTTCTTATACATATATATTCTGTTCTTACACATATATATTAAGTTCTTACGCATGTATATTCAGTTCTTACACATATATATTCAGTTCTTACACATATATATTCAGTTCTTATACATATATATTCAGTTCTTACACATATATATTCCGTTCTTACGCATATATATTCAGTTCTTACACATATATATGCAGTTCTTAGCCAAATATATTCAGTTCTTACACACATATATTCAGTTTTTACGCATATATTCAGTTCTTACACATATATTCCGATCTTACGCATATATATTCAGTTCTTACGCATATATATTCAGTTCTTACACATATATATTCAGCTCTTACACATATATATTCAGTTCTTACACATATATATTCAGTTCTTACACAAATATATTCAGTTCTTACACATATATATTCCGTTCTTACGCATATATATTCAGTTCTTACACATATATATTCAGTTCTTACACAAATATATTCAGTTCTTACACATATATATTCCGTTCTAACGCATATATATTCAGTTCTTACGCATATATATTCAGTTCTTACACATATATATTTAGCTCTTACACATATATATTCAGTTCTTACACATATATATTGAGTTCTTATTCATATATATTCAGTTCTTACCCATGTATATTCAGCTCTTACACATATATATTCAATTCTTACACATATATATTCAGTTCTTACACATATATATTCCGTTCTTACGCATATATATTCAGTTCTTACACATATATATTCCGTTTTAACACATATATATTCAGTTCTTACACATATGTATTCAGTTCGTACACATAAATATTCAGTTCTTACACATATATATGCAGTTCTTACACAAAAATATTCAGTTCTTACACATATATATTCAGTTCTTACACATATATATGCTGTTCTTACACAAATATATTCAATTCTTACACATATATTTTCAGTTCTTACGCATATATTCAGTTCTTACGCATATATTCAGTTCTTACGCATATATGTTCAGTTCTTACACATATATTCCGATCCTACGCATATATATTCAGTACTTACGCATATATATTCAGTTCTTACCCATGTATATTCAGCTCTTACACATATATATTCAATTCTTACACATATATATTCAGTTCTTACACATATATATTCCGTTCTAACACATATATATTCAGTTCTTACACATATATATATATTCAGTTCTTACACATATATATTCCGTTCTTACGCATATATATTCAGTTCTTACGCATATATATTTAGTTCTTACGCATATATATTCAGTTCTTACACATATATATTCAGTTCTTACGCATATATATTCAGTTCTTACGCATATATATTTAGTTCTTACGCATATATATTCAGTTCTTACACATATATATTCAGTTTTTACACATATATATTCCGTTCTTACGCATATATATTCAATTCTTACACATATATATGCAGTTCTTACACAAATATATTCAGTTCTTACATATAATATTCAGTTTTTACGCATATATTCAGTTCTTACACATATATTCAGTTCTTACGCATATATATTTAATTCTTATGCATATATGTCCAGTTCTTACACATATATTCCGATCTTACGCATATATATTCAGTTCTTACGCATATATATTCAGTTCTTACACATATATATTTAGCTCTTACATATATATATTCAGTTCTTACACATATATATTCAGTTCTTACACATATATATTCCGTTCTAACACATATATATTCAGTTATAACACATATATATTCAGTTCTTACACATATATATTCCGTTCTTACGCATATATATTCAGTTCTTACACATATATATGCAGTTCTTACAAAAATATATTCAGTTCTTACACATATATATTCAGTTCTTACGCATATATTCAGTTCTTACGCATATATTCAGTTCTTACGCATATATATTCAATTCTTACGCATATATGTTCAGTTCTTACACATATATTCCGATCTTACGCATATATATTCAGTTTTTACAGATATATATTCCGTTCTTACGCATATATATTTAGTTCTTACACATATATATTCAGTTCTTACACAAATATATTCAGTTCTTACACATATATATTCCGTTCTTACGCATATATATTCCATTCTAACGCATATATATTCAATTCTTACGCATATATATTCAGTTCTTACGCATATATATTCAGTTCTTACGCATATATATTCAGTTCTTTCACATATATATTTAGCTCTTACACATATATATTCAGTTCTTACACATATATATTCAGTTCTTACACATATATATTCCGTTCTAACACATATATATTCAGTTCTTACACATATATATTCAGATCTTACACATATATATTCCGTTCTTACGCATATATATTTAGTACTTACACATATATATTCAGTTCTTACACAAATATATTCAGTTCTTACACATATATATTCAGTTCTTATACATATATATTCAGTTCTTACACATATATATTCCGTTCTTACGCATATATATTCAGTTCTTACACATATATTTGCAGTTCTTTCACAAATATATTCATTTCTTACACATATATATTCAGTTTTTACGCATATATTCAGTTCTTACACATATATTCCGATCTTACGCATATATATTCAGTTCTTACGCATATATATTCAGTTCTTACACATATATATTCAGCTCTTACACCTATATATTCCGTTCTTACACATATATATTCAGTTTTTACACATATATATTCCGTTCTAACACATATATATTCAGTTCTTACACATATATATTCAGTTCTTACACATATATATTCCATTCTTACGCATATATATTCAGTTCTTACTCATATATATTCCGTTCTAACACATATATATTCAGTTCTTACACATATATATTCAGTTCTTACAAATATATATTCCGTTCTTACGCATATATATTCAGTTCTTACGCATATATATTCAGTTCTTACACATATATATTCAGTTCTTACGCATATATATTCAGTTCTTACGCATATATATTTAGTTCTTACGCATATATATTCAGTTCTTACACATATATATTCAGTTCTTACGCATATATATTCAGTTCTTACGCATATATATTTAGTTCTTACGCATATATATTCAGTTCTTACACATATATATTCAGTTTTTACACATATATATTCCTTTCTTACGCATATATATTCAATTCTTACACATATATATGCAGTTCTTACACAAATATATTCAGTTCTTACATATATATATTCAGTTTTTACGCATATATTCAGTTCTTACACATATATTCAGTTCTTACGCATATATATTTAATTCTTACGCATATATGCCCAGTTCTTACACATATATTCCGATCTTACGCATATATATTCAGTTCTTACGCATATATATTCAGTTCTTACACATATATATTTAGCTCTTACATATATATATTCAGTTCTTACACATATATATTCAGTTCTTACACATATATGTTCCGTTCTAACACATATATATTCAGTTATAACACATATATATTCAGTTCTTACACATATATATTCCGTTCTTACGCATATATATTCAGTTCTTACACATATATATGCAGTTCTTACAAAAATATATTCAGTTCTTACACATATATATTCAGTTCTTACGCATATATTCAGTTCTTACGCATATATTCAGTTCTTACGCATATATATTCAATTCTTACGCATATATGTTCAGTTCTTACACATATATTCCGATCTTACGCATATATATTCACTTTTTACAGATATATATTCCGTTCTTACGCATATATATTTAGTTCTTACACATATATATTCAGTTCTTACACAAATATATTCAGTTCTTACACATATATATTCCGTTCTTACGCATATATATTCCATTCTAACGCATATATATTCAGTTCTTACGCATATATATTCAGTTCTTACGCATATATATTCAGTTCTTACGCATATATATTCAGTTCTTTCACATATATATTTAGCTCTTAAACATATATATTCAGTTCTTACACATATATATTCAGTTCTTACACATATATATTCCGTTCTAACACATATATATTCAGTTCTTACACATATATATTCAGTTCTTATACATATATATTCAGTTCTTACACATATATATTCCGTTCTTACGCATATATATTCAGTTCTTACACATATATATGCAGTTCTTAGCCAAATATATTCAGTTCTTACACACATATATTCAGTTTTTACGCATATATTCAGTTCTTACACATATATTCCGATCTTACGCATATATATTCAGTTCTTACGCATATATATTCAGTTCTTACACATATATATTCAGCTCTTACACATATATATTCAGTTCTTACACATATATATTCAGTTCTTACACAAATATATTCAGTTCTTACACATATATATTCCGTTCTTACGCATATATATTCAGTTCTTAC
Source organism: Cyrtodaria siliqua (assembly GCA_037043455.1). NCBI lineage: Eukaryota > Metazoa > Mollusca > Bivalvia > Adapedonta > Hiatellidae > Cyrtodaria > Cyrtodaria siliqua. The sequence goes on along the minus strand of JAWPHD010026071.1, from coordinate 738 downwards.
ACATATATATTCAGTTCTTACACAAATATATTCAGTTCTTACACATATATATTCCGTTCTAACGCATATATATTCAGTTCGTACGCATATATATTCAGTTCTTACACATATATATTTAGCTCTTACACATATATATTCAGTTCTTACACATATATATTGAGTTCTTATTCATATATATTCAGTTCTTACCCATGTATATTCAGCTCTTACACATATATATTCAATTCTTACACATATATATTCAGTTCTTACACATATATATTCCGTTCTTACGCATATATATTCAGTTCTTACACATATATATTCCGTTTTAACACATATATATTCAGTTCTTACACATATGTATTCAGTTCGTACACATATATATTCAGTTCTTACACATATATATGCAGTTCTTACACAAAAATATTCAGTTCTTACACATATATATTCAGTTCTTACACATATATATGCTGTTCTTACACAAATATATTCAGTTCTTACACATATATTTTCAGTTCTTACGCATATATTCAGTTCTTACGCATATATTCAGTTCTTACGCATATATGTTCAGTTCTTACACATATATTCCGATCCTACGCATATATATTCAGTACTTACGCATATATATTCAGTTCTTACCCATGTATATTCAGCTCTTACACATATATATTCAATTCTTACACATATATATTCAGTTCTTACACATATATATTCCGTTCTAACACATATATATTCAGTTCTTACACATATATA
>JAWPHD010026070.1:0-14311 GCA_037043455.1 Cyrtodaria siliqua | reverse complement strand
ACGTTCATTGTCATTACACATTGTTATATAACAAGAACCATAACTCTTGTATTTTACTGGAATTATCCTCCCTTTTTAGGCGTTCGCACCGCTGACTTGCACAACACAGTGTCACTTCAGATCTACTATCACGACTAAAATAAGACAATCTGGTCTGGAATTCACCAACCCTTCTTCAAACTATTCTTTGCCTAAGTATGCAAATTTCAATCACACATATTTCTAAAAGTTTAAAGGATAAACATTCACAACAAGCTGCTATTTATAAATATGAGAAAAACTAATCAGTTGCAACTTCATACGATTGTTTATCTTTGAAGGTGATGGCAATACTTGATAGAAATTTGAGTACTTGAGCTCAAGCCTAAGAATAGTTTAAATTCCAGGCCTGGTCTTTGGTTATAAGGGTTCCATTAAAACATATCCTGGACCCGTACATCTAATTTAAACTAAATGTTGCATCTACGGGTGAGTTCAATTTCAAAAGTGTTTTCCTTGGGTCCCATGTATGTTTTTATCACATAACTTATGGTGTGGGAGTGGAATAACACCATTCCATATTTTCGATATACCACTAGTTATATAAGTATGCAAATAAGCCTAGTATGCACTGTAAAAAAAAGAAAAGATAATGACTATGATCCAATTCCCACAGTTTATGTCGGTTTCGCGTGTTAAAGCGACAGGCAAAATGCAATAAAAGTCGATATGTGAGTTATGTGATAAACAGAATCTTACATTCATTCTCATTCATTACTGACTTTATTAAACTTATTAAACTCGTTAGCAAAAATGATATAATGCTCGACAAGAGCCTCGCATTATATAATTTTGCCAACTCGTTTAATAAATTCAATAATGAATGAGTACTCATTTAAGATCCTCAATTAATGGAATAGCCCTGAGTTAAACGAGTTCAACATGCCATTCAACACATGTTCCAGTTTGTACCTGACATCTGATCTTATCATAGATACACAAATTTCACAACCATGAGCATAGTAAGAACATTGCCCTTTAACAATCTTTCAGTCATATTTTACTGTGTCTTCTTGTAGCAGTGAGCTCTATATATACGTAATTTATAATTTAATTTAATTTTAATTTAGTCTTTTGACTGTTACTTGTGATGCGCAGGCTTCATAACCGCTGCTCCCAACTAAATTCCATTTTGTTTATTTCGCTCTTCGGGGCATAGAATTGTATTAGATACTGGGACCATACGCGGCTGGACATGGAATGATGATATTAAATATAGCATGTCCACCGCCATATGCTTGCCATCTTCGGGATGGTTAATATTCTGTACCATTATTTTTAGCTCTACTGGCCAAGAGCTTATGGGATGGTGTGTTGTCCGTCTTCCGTCGTCCGTCCGTCCGTCGTCCGTCCGTTAACTTTTGCTTGTGTTCACTCTAGAGGCCACATTTCTGATGCAATCATCATGAAACTTTGTCAGAATGTTTGTCTCAATGAAATCTCGGTCAAGTTCGAAAATGGGTCATGTGGGGTCAAAAACTAGGTCACTAGGTCAAATATTGGAAAAACCTTGTGTACACTCTAAAGGCCATATTTTTGACCCGAGCTTGATGCAACTTTGTCAGAATGTTTGTCTTAATTATATCTTGGTCAAGTTTGAAAATGGGTCACATGGGGTTAAAAACTAGGTCACTAGGTCAAATACTTGAAAAACCTTGTGTACACTCTAGAAGCCGTATTTCTGATCCAATCTTGATGAAACTTTGTCAAAATGTTTGTCTTAATTATATCTTGGTCAAGTTCAAAAATGGGTCCCATGGTTTTAAAAACTAGGTAACTAGGTCAAACTTTGGAAAAACCGTGTGTACACTCTAGAGGCCATATTTTTGACCTGATCTTGATGAAACTTTGTCAGAATGTTTGTCTTAATAAAATCTCGGTCAAGTTCAAAAATGGGTCATGTGGGGTCAAAAACTAGGTCACTAGGTCAAATACTTGAAAAAACTTGCGTACACTCTAGAGGTCATATTTGTTACCCAATCTTGATGAAACTTTGTCAAATTGTTTATCTTAATTATATCTAGATCAAGTTCGAAAATGGGTCACATGAAGTTAAAAACTAGGTCACTAGGTCAAATATTGGAAAAACCTTGTGTAGACTCTAGAGGCCATATTTTTGACCCGAGCTTGATGCAACTTTGTCAGAATGTTTATCTTAATTGTTTGTCTCAATGAAATCTCGGTCAAGTTCGAAAATGGGTCATGTGGGGTCAAAAACTAGGTCACTAGGTCAAATATTGGAAAAACCTTGTGTACACTCTAAGAGGCCATATTTTTGACCCGAGCTTGATGCAACTTTGTCAGAATGTTTGTCTTAATTATATCTTGGTCAGGTTTGAAATGGGGTCACATGGGGTTAAAAACTAGGTCACTAGGTCAAATACTTGAAAAACCTTGTGTACACTCTAGAAGCCGTATTTCTGACCCAATCTTGATGAAACTTTGTCAAAATGTTTGTCTTAATTATATCTTGGTCAAGTTCAAAAATGGGTCACATGGTGTTAAAAACTAGGTCACTAGGTCAAATATTGGAAAAAACGTGTGTACACTCTTTGTCAAAATGTTTGTCTTAATTATATCTTGGTCAAGTTCAAAAATGGGTCACATGGTGTTAAAAACTAGGTCACTAGGTCAAACTTTGGAAAAACCGTGTGTACACTCTAGAGGCCATATTTTTTACTTGATCTTGATGCAACTTTGTCAGAATGTTTGTCTTAATTATATCTTGGTCAAGTTTGAAAATGGGTCACATGGGGTTAAAAACTAGGTCACTAGGTCAAATACTTGAGAAAAAAAACTTGTGTACACTCTAGAAGCCGTATTTCTGACCCAATCTTGATGAACTTTGTCAAAATGTTTGTCTTAATTATATCTTGGTCAAGTTCAAAAATGGGTCACATGGTGTTAAAAACTAGGTCACTAGGTCAAACTTTGGAAAAACCGTTTGTACACTCTAGAGGTTATATTTTTGACCCGATCTTGATGAAACTTTGTCAGAATGTTTGTCTCAATGAAATCTCGGTCAAGTTCAAAAATGGGTCATGTGGGTCAAAAACTAGGTCACTAGGTCAAATACTTGAAAAAACTTGTGTACACTCTAGAGGTCATATTTGTTACCCAATCTTGATGAAATTTTGTCAAATTGTTTATCTTAATTATATCTTGATCAAGTTCGGAAATGGGTCACATGAAGTTAAAAACTAGGTCACTAGGTAAAATATTGGAAAAACCTTGTGTACACTCTAGAGGCCATATTTTTGACCTGAGCTTGATGCAACTTTGTCAGAATGTTTGTCTTAATTATATCTTGGTCAAGTTTGAAAATGGGTCACATGGGGTTAAAAACTAGGTCACTAGGTCAAATATTGGAAAAACCTTGTGTACACTCTTTGTCAAAATGTTTGTCTTAATTATATCTTGGTCAAGTTCAAAAATGGGTCACATGGTGTTAAAAACTAGGTCACTAGGTCAAACTTTGGAAAAACCTTGTGTACACTCTAGAGGCCATATTTTTGACCCGATCTTGATGCAATTTTGTCAGAATATTTGTCTCAATTATAGCTTGCTAAAGTTCGAAAATGGGTCACACAGGGTCAAAAACTAGGTCACTAGTACACTCTAGAGGCCATATTTCTGACCCGATCTTGATGAAACTTTGTCGAAATGTTGTCTTAATTATATTTTGGTCAAGTTCGAAAATGGGTCCCATGGGGTCAAAAACTAGGTCACTAGGTCAAATACTTGAAAAACCTTGTGAACACTCTAGACACCATGTAGTACGACTCGATTCATCAATGGTATAACAGCCAGTAGAGCGTTCACAGGCCCTCTTGGGCCTCTTGTTTAATATTGAGTTCTGCTCAACCCGGGGCTAGGAGGCGTGAACGGTAGCAAGCATATTTCACTACCATTCATGAACAGTCACAATCAAACTGAGACTGCAATATTTCATATTTATCTTGTTCGGCCGTTTCCAAAGGTCCACTCTCATACTCTTTTTTTTTTTTTACCCAACCTAGTCATACCGTCACTTGGCGATCCAGTCCTAGCACTGCCCTCCAGCATCAAGCAAGGGAGCTTTTAATACCATTTTGATACTCTTTGGTGTGACCTGACAGAGTTTGAATCCTGGACCTCCCATGAGATGGACCCTATTCCACTACACCACCACAGTGGCCTTGACAAATATGATGGTCTAGGTTCTGTGTACTTGTGTGATGGAAAGGTTGTTATGTTATGGCACCATAGGATGTAGATTACAAAGTTTTATTATACCGAGGTGAAGGACAACTTGAAAACTGTTATATTCTCCCAATGCAGATTGACCCCGAGTATGACTCGCCCGAGATGGAGACGAGGACCTTGTTTGGTTTACAACTCACACAGAAGAAAAATGATGCGAATATTAACAAACTGGTGTTCAAGAACGTTGTCACTTCAAACAACGAAGTAAGTATGACGACAATAGTCAAGTATTTGTTTACAGCTTGGAGTAATGACAAAAACATCGGAGTCTGAACATTTACAAATCATTTTATTAATCATTCAAAAGTATGTAATAAAGAAATATAGAGACTCAACTTGACCCAAAATAACTTTTTAAGGAAATGAATGATATATATCTCAAAATACAAGGTCTTTATCATGACACTGCGTATGCAAACGTGGAAATGTGGCTCCATCGTAAATGGAGTGTTTACTATAGAATTTGCAAGAAGTTTCTAGATATTCTCCATATTTTATGTTGATGTAAATGGAGGATGAGCCTGGCATGTTCTTCATATTAGGCGCCATATAACGTTCCATGTTATGGTGCGCCTTAAAACCCAATTCACTTTATATCCCAAAATACACGACATAGTCGAGTATTGACACTTTATCACCTTTGACATTCATTTTGATTCACTTTATTATTTATGTTGCCAGGTATCGGAGAAGAATGTGAGAGATTTAATGGTTGCCACAATAACACTCAAGTACACGCAGTCCAACTCCGTCTGCTATGCCAAGAATGGACAGGTACGAAATGGATTTTAAAATTGATAAACTTGTCACACAAATCATGTTAATGGACTGTTGTGTTAATTTGTTGTTAAACTATAACAACAGGCAGGTGTTTTTAAAAAAGGATTGATGGCCTCAGAAGCCTTTTGGGAGCGCTCCATGGCTGATAGTTAAGCCCCTCACCGCTGCAGGTTCGAATCCCACTGGGAGTTTGACTTGTCAAGTGAGGTAGTGTTGATTCTTATGGATGGCGTGCAGTATACAGTACTGGTTTTACCCAGGAAAAATGGTGTGGTCTGTCGACTACAAAGAAATTGACCATCATATATAACATATGTGCTAAAATGATGTAAAACACCATTAAAACAAACAGTAGCTCTTACACATTAGAGCTGTAGACCTCTGTACAGCATGGGTTTGCTCCCTGGTGTCATGTTTGACCTCCTGGGTGTTATGTTTGACCTCCCTAGTGTCATGCTTGACCTCCTTGGTGTCATGCTTGACCTCTCTGGTGTCATGTTTGATCTCCCAGGTGTCATTTTTGACCTCCTAGGTGTCATGGTTGACCTTTAGGGTGTCATGTTTGACACCCTGTGTAATTTTTTACCTCCTTGGTGTCACGTTTGTCCTCATGGGTATCATGTTTGACCTATCGGGTGTCGCGTTCGACCTTCCAGGTGTCGCGTTCGACCTCCCGAGTTTCACGTTTGACCTCCCTGGTGTTTAACTTAAAAACTTTTCATCATTCCTTAATCTTATTTCCCTCTAAGATCACTGACCCGATATGACCTTATGTGTTAACTGAACTTAAAACGGCCATTTCAACTTGAACAAATATGTTGACTACTACTACGTTTGAGAAACATATCAGTTAAGAAATTGCAGGGAAAAAGGTATGTTAATATATTTAACAACAAATTGTCTGGGTTAGCCTCGCCAAGCAATTGTCGGTTTAAAAAGATAAAAGACCATGAAAAAAGGCTTGCTATTTCATACATCTTAGCAAATTTTAAATATTGATCTCTATTTCAGATCAAAAATGTGTTAAATATTGTCTCTGGACAGCATTTAAAGATTGACATACTAACACACACTGCCATGTGCCTCACTTCTAGCTGCATTTCAGTTACTAGTAGCTGAAACCTACATGTTGCCTAAAGTTTCAATTAAGTCCTATTATGTTTTAAGCTGTGTGGACAAGAATTACAAGTTTAAAGGGCAATAACTCTGATTTGAATGAATGTTACTGTTTGTTGTTACAGGTGATTGGTATAGGAGCTGGTCAGCAGTCACGGATCCACTGCACCAGGCTGGCGGGAGACAAGGCCAACAACTGGTACGGAGCTTGTTGTTGCTTTAAATTGTCTTTAATATAGACTTTTTGATTCTTCCTCACCTGTGACTGGGTTTCTTAGGTGTGTCCTTTGGCAAAACACTTCCCTTAGCCTTGTCCGTTGGATGGGGACATAAACCAGGCTGTCCCATGTTCCGGAGTAGTTTCTCCAAGCAACTTAAAAAACCATCGAAATCTGTTCGATAGGAAAAGATCAGCAGAGCTTATGCCTTGGTCCGTCCGTCCGTTTGTAAACCTTTTTTTGTAGGGACTACTCTGAAACTACTTGGCGGATTTTTAGGAAACTAGGAATGTTGCGCTTGAAGTCTTGTTGATCCATCAAAATTCCAATTCAGCCTTTTTCTAAAATGATCGGCAGGACATGATACTGGTCCTTGTTGAAAATCATTTTGATTCGACATTAAACATGGCTGTCAACGGGCATCTTTGTTTACATGGTTATATGGTAAAACTTTGTAGCAACTACTCTGAGACTGCTTGACAGATTTGCATGAAACTTTACAGGAATATTGCTCTTATTGTCTAGTTGATCCTTGCAAAATTTCAGGTTGACTGGAAACTCAAGATGGCCGCCACAACAAAAAAATAGATTTTTAAAAAACAAGTTTGTAGGGACGACTTCTTGAAAACTATAAGTGATATTGACATGAGACTTTTTCTTAAATGATAGCATGACATGATGTTGGTCCTTGTCGAAACACATTTTGATTCGTCATTAAACATGGCGGACAGTGGCCATCTTTGTTTACATAGGGTTATATTATATAGTAAATACTTGTAGCAACTACTCCTCTGAAACTACTTGAAGGATTTTCATGAAACTTACCAGAAATGTTGCTCCTTTTGTCTGGGTGATTCTAGCAAAATTTCAGGTCGGCCGGAAATGATGGATAAAAATAGATTTTTTAAAAAACAATGTTTTATCGACTACTTCTTGACAACTAAGTGATATTGATATGGGACTGATCAGCATTACATGATGTTGGTCCTTGTTGGAAATTATTTTGATTCAACATTACATGGCTGTCAGCAGCTATCTTTGTTTACATAGAGCTATATAATAAAAACTTGTAGCGACCTCCTCTGACATTACTTGACAGATTGTTCATGAAACCGCTGGAATGCTGGTCTAGCAATCAAAACCTATCGGTAGAGCTTCTAGGTCATTGACCTCTTGTTCTTTTTATGCCTATGATTCCTTCAACTCTCCCTGGCAATGGCCTATCAACATATTATCTTAGATTCTTTCGAGCCACGAAAGAATCTTAAGATAATATGATGATAGGCCATTAAACAACAATTCAGTTCTTCCATTCATCAGCACATGTGGTTCCTAAGTGCTATAGAAGATACCTAGGAAGAGTGTCACCCCTCAAACAAGTATAAATATAATGGGCTTAAAATTTCAATCAATTACAGCATATTGTAGATCAAACTAGAATGCAAGAATCTTACATGGGTATTAGGTTAAGACTGGAAATTCCAACATGCCCTATATGCCCTTCTGTAAATTTGTGCCCCTTAACAGATCGATCTGCGCATGCGCGTTATAGGTTGACGGTATTAAAAAAATACTTTAATATATAACTAGATAAACATTTCAGTAACTATAAACTATCATCAAATAACCTTCAGATGCCAAAGAGAAAGTGAAAAAGCTGGATTAAAGTAGGTCATGTCAACTGGTCTGAATCGGCCAGAAGCTTCCTATTGAATTTGTGCTTTGTGATTGGCTTATCAAAAAAGAGGTCCCCAGTGGGAAATGTGTAAATCTGATCAGGCGTTTGGCTGTAATATTTTATTAAAATGGAAGCGAGTGAGAAATAGAATTGAATTGAATTGAATGTTGTTTAACGGCTCATCAACACAGTATAGGTTATTTAGAGCCGCCCCAGGGAGAGGGGAAGGATACATAGGAATCCGGGAACCTGCCCTACTCTTATTATCGAATAGATTCCTGTGGTTCTTTTACGTGCTCGGAGGATAGACCGATACACGGGACCGCCCGGTTTACGTCCCCATCCGACGGACGAGGCTAAGGGAAAGTGTCTTGCCCAAGAACACACCGACGGAACTCAGTGGCACCACGGAGGATTGAACCCGGGGCCTCCGGTTACAAATCCGACGCACCGACTGCGCCACTCCAGCCCTCTTAGAGTGAGAAATAGACTTGACCTGTTTATTTTCTTATAAAAAAAAGAAGCAAAAGTAAGCACGTGCTGGGAAGGTTTTGTTGTATAAAAACGTTTAATTGCAGTAGATTGACAACAGGTGTTTTACCCTAATTTCAGGTGGTTTTCACGAGTTTTGTAGACATGAAGAAAACGTTGGCAATAATTGAATATAATTTGGACACGTGCAAAAGTACACAAGTGGTGTTATTACAACAATTGTAAGAGCACAAATTCAATAGGGTGGCACGAATCAATAGGAAATGGGGATATTCTATATTATTGGAACTCTGTTTTGAATATATAATGCAACTGTCTTTATCTACCCACATAATATTATGTAAGATCAGTAATTCCAGCACCTGTGTAAATTACGGATATCCTTATCTGTAAATCATGGATATTCTTATCTGTAAATCACCGATATCCTTATCTGTAAATCACCGATATCCTTATCTGTAAATCACGGATATTCTTATCTGTAAATCACGGATATCCTTATCTGTAAATCACCGATATCCTTATCTGTAAATCACCGATATCCTTATCTGTAAATCACCGATATCCTTATCTGTAAATCACCGATATCCTTATCTGTAAATCACCGATATTCTTATCTGTAAATCACCGATATCCTTATCTGTAAATCACCGATATTCTTATCTGTAAATCACCGATATCCTTATCTGTAAATCACCGATATCCTTATCTGTAAATCACCGATATTCTTATCTGTAAATCACCGATATTCTTATCTGTAAATCACGGATATCCTTATCTGTAAATCACGGATATCGATATCGATTCAGCATCAAAATTGACCTTGTATTACAGTAGTTACGGCCCTTTTTCCTAAATTTTACATTTTCCGCAGATTGTTTTCAGTTGGGGCATCCGTGACCCATGGATATATTTCTAATTATTCATCAAACATGTCATAATTAACAAATGATGATAGCAGACCCATGTGTTCACCCATGAACATTCAATGAGGCTTATATATTTAAAGGTTTGCTACTGATTCGACACCAGTATTTAGATCTCATGGCAGCCTCAGTAGGAATTATAAAGTAGCTTTATACTAACTTTGATTTTTATTTGGTCAGTTGAACCCCAACATTAAGTTACTGAAGAATATTTCTCTGCATCAGAATCCTTGATGGGCTTCATCGCATCTCCCTCTTGAGGTTACTCTCCCTATGATGTGTTAATGGAACGTAAAACCTCATTTCATTTCAAAATGTGTGCCACATGTTTTCAGTGTATTAAAACCCGCTAACCCGTTTCAGGTGGTTAAGACATCACCCCAAAGTGCTGGGCATGAAGTTCAAGAAGGGGACTAAGCGGGCAGAGATGGCCAACGCTATTGACCAGTATGTTCTCGGAACAGTTGGCACAGTGAGTACAGAAGTGAATCAAGGATTTCTGAAAGAATGATGATTGTCAGTCCAAATACTGATAAAACCATAATATGCTTCAGTTTCAAATGAAATGTTGCAGTGCACTCAATTGGGTTTGTATGTCTTCAGTGTGTCAAGACCTAATAGACCTTGTATTACCTGAGTTGCGTCCCTTTATTTGTCAAATTTTATGTTTTCAGTGATTGTTTATTGTTTCAGGGCTCGGACAGAAGTAACTGGGAGAGTGTATACGAGGAGGTGCCAGACATGCTCACTGAGGTATAAAACATTTGTCACAGTGTTTAGTTTAAAGAACCTCAATTCTGAAAAAAGGTTTCACCCATAGATGTTTATTAACCCTTAACCAGCTACATATATATAATGGACTGTTCTTTCTGTGAATTAAGACCATTCTATTTATGTGACAAAGCGGTGTTTTGGGAAAATGACTGATCAGCAGCTGGACATTGTAAACCCTGATCAGCCTGCGAATTGCTGATCTCTGTTTAAAATGAACGCAAAGGCTATTATAGTCGTGCTTAGCGGATTAAGGGTTCTAATAGCGCTCAGTATAAAAATTTAACTATAAACCCTTTATCAGACAGAGTTTTATAATGGCCCGTTCATAATCTGATATTCTAGACATCTGACCAAGAATCGTTGCCATCTCATACAATAGCGGAAGCACACAATAACTGCCATTCTATTTTTCAGTTAATACTTAGTTTACGCACACACTTCCTCCAGAGCTTTCTACATAAGTGTAGTAGAAGTATCTGATATCCCTTAAGTGGGGCATTCATGTCCCATGGACGTATTTTGAGCTCTACTGGCCAAGGGCGAGTTGCCCGTCGTCCATCGTCTGTCCGTCCGTCCGTTAACATCTACCTCGTTAAGACGATAGGGCCTTCATTTTTCATCCAAACTTTAACATGTTAATATTAATGAAAGCTCGGACAAGTTCGAAAACAAACAAGATCGGACCAGTAACAGCGTAGTTATGGACCTTGATTTAGTTAAAAATGCTATGTTTTATATTTTGCTTCGTTAAGACATTAGGGCCTTCATTTTTCATCTGATCTTTACCAAACTTTACCAGATTGTTAATATCAATAAAAGCTTGGGCAAGTTCGAAAACCGGCCAGATCGGACCAGTAACAGCGGAGTTATTTTTTTTGAAAAACAGCCATATTGAACCATTTACACAGGAGTTATGGCCCTTGATTTTCTGAAATATGCTATATTTTGGCCTCAGTAAGACGAAAGGGCCTTCATTTGGACGGATTTCAGTGAAACATTTTAGGGATGGTACATATCGTCACCGTGTTCAGGTTGATTGATTTTGACGGAGTTATGTCTCTTTAAAGGTTTTAATACACAAACTTTGTCCTGACTAGTTCTCCTGAACCCAAACAAAACTTTTTAGGGATGATCAGTTCCAGGTCTAAGTATGCAAATCATCGCCGTGTTCCTATTGAATGATTTTTTGGCAGAGTTGTGGCCCTTTAAAGGTTTTAATACACACTTGTCTAGACTATTTCTCCTGAACCCCTCGCCAGATTTCAACGAAACTTTACAGGGATGATCAGAGTGAGCACCAAGCCTAGTTGTGCATATCATCGTCGCCTTCCGGTTTACAGATTTTTGGCAGAGTTATGGCCCTCTGTCTACTCCCATAGTTTTCAACCGATCGTTTAGAAACTTTACAAGATGCTTACCTATGGTGTGAAGATGTGCATATCGATTCTGCCTGAAAATCGACTTGTATTACAGGAGTTTCGGCCCGTTTTCGTCAAATTTTACATTAAAATGGTTTGTGTCTTATCTTCTCCCACAGTTTTCAGCCGATTGTTTTGAAACTTTACAGGATGCTTACCTATGATGTCAAGATGTGCATATCGATTCCGCCTCATAATTGACCTTATATTAACGGAGTTACGACCCTTTTTTAGGTCGCATTTTACATTCTACGCTGATTTGTTTTCTTTGGGGGCATCCATGGCCCATGGACACATGACTAGTTTAGTTCCACAGTCAATAGTAAAGTGTTGTATCCAATTTTACAGAGTGATCGCCAAGAGTGGGTTTCCCAGCTGAAGGGCGTGGCACTCAGTTCCGATGCATTTTTCCCATTCAGGGACAACATTGACAGGGCAGTACAGGTTAGTAATGTAGTAATATATTAATATTGTTATTATTTGTATGAACTATCTGTTGGTTTGGAGAGAATAATGTGGAAAAGAATGAAAATTGATTATTGATTATAGGAAATATTTCATTGGAAAGTGGGAGTGTTTTTTTCCCTTCACTATTGTGTTAACCAGCGTATGTTCTGACAACCATTGTCTATAAGGGTAACAAGTTTCTGCAATGGTTAGTAAATGGAAGACCTCACAGACACTTGTTATATTTCAGAGTGGTGCTGAATTCATAGCTGCTCCGGCGGGCTCCAACAATGACGACGGTGTTGTTCAGGCATGTAACGATCACAACATCGCAATGATCCATACCAACATCCGGCTGTTCCATCATTGATTCCAACATATTGCTGTTCCATCATTGATTCCAACATACGGCTGTTCTTCACTGATTCCAACATCTGACTGTTCCATCATAGATTCCACCATCCAGCTATTCCATTATTGATTTCTATAACTAGCTATTCAAAAATGTGTCTACAATCAGCTGTTTCATCAATGATTCCTACAATCAGCTGTTCCATCAATGATTACTACAATCAGCTGGTCCATCAACGATTCCTACAATTAGCTGTTCCATCAATGATTCCTACAATCAGCTGTTCCATCAATGATTCCTACAATCAGCTGTTCCATCAATGATTACTACACCTAGCCGTTCCATCATCGATACCTACAACTAGCTTTGATTCCAAGAACTACCGGTAGGTGGAACAGGCTGTTCATAAACATTGATTGATCTGTAAATAGTATTTTCTTGTTAATTCATAAAAACAGTGTGTTTTTGCCTTAATTCATATATTATACTTGGTCACTGTCATTGCTATTTGATTATTTTAATTCTCATCTGTGGGAAACTTTCAAGGTTTAAATACCATTACATTTTTTCGTAATGTTGTACAAGTGCTTTGTATAGCGTTGTGTTCATGAGATTATGGTTTGTTGAAATATTTTGTTGAAATTCTATTTGTGCCATGTTATATTGAGTGCTATATTGTATCTATGCACATCTGTGCTTTTGTTAGTATTTTTTGTTCATGCTCATTAAAGGTCTTCATCATGACCCCTGCATTGTTTCAGGTGCCATCTCACTCATATCACTAGAGCAGTGGCAGAAAAACTATAACGTGGCTCCAGCGTAACTGGAGTGTCTACAATAGAATTTGCAGCAACTCTGCAGTTCAGGGTGAGAAGGTTCTAGGCCCGTTCTCCATATTTTATCTCGATGTACATGGAGGATGAGCCTGGCATGTTCATGCCTGTTAGGCGCCATATAACCTTTCATGTGTTGGTGCACCTTAAAACCCAATTCAATTCAATTCATACAAACCATTAAAGGGGGTACATCAGGATTTTTCTAGAAACATCTTAAATTATAAAATTGTTCCAGTTCATGATAAAACACTTATATCAATCAAAATATGATGTTAGAACCATTTTGTTAATGTCTAAACTTTGAAAACACCATATAGCTAGAACGGAATCGGACGTAAAATGCTGAAATTAACCCTGGTGCGTCACCTAGGATAGCACATATTACTGTGCAGAATGAATTTCTTTGCAAATAAGGGTTAATTTTTAGGCTCATTCATTATGTTTTCTCCAAGTAGAATAGAAAATATCAATATTTGTCAATTTTAAGTCGGACACCTAGACCCCCATGAAAAGCCTGATGTACTCCCTTTAAAGCCTGTTGATGGAAAGTCTGAAAGGACCTTATCGTTTCTCCATTTTTCATACATTCATGAAATTTATTTTTATCATTTGAACAAAGTAGAACTCCGGTCGAGTTTTGGTAGTGAACCAGATTAGTTGAAAAAATTACATGTTTTGATCTTGGATCGATGTGTAAGAATTCTTGTTTATTCGTTATTACAGTAAAACTCTAGACCCTATAATAGCATTGTTTTTTTAGAGCCCCTTTGAGGCAAACTTGATTTTAATAAATTCATCTAATCCAGACACAAGAGTTCTGGGTTAAACATGAAATGGCTGACATGAGCTCAGTTCCTAGTTAGGCCAAATAAAATTGTATGTGTGGTTCAGGATTCCCTAACAGTCCTGTTTTTAAGGGCCGACCGTAAACATTTTATGCAAAAAATAAAATAAAAAGGTTGTTCTATGTTTTTTATCTGTTCTGTACCT
>JAWPHD010026069.1:0-14312 GCA_037043455.1 Cyrtodaria siliqua | reverse complement strand
GTAAGAAGGTGAATATATATGTGTAAGAACTGAATATATATGTATAAGAACTGAATATGTATGTGTAAGAACGGAATATATATGTGTAAGAACGGAATATATATGTGTAAGAACTGAATATATATTTGTAAGAACTGAATATATATGTGTAAGAAACTGAATATATATGTGTAAAAACTGAATATATATGTGAATATATGTGTAAGAACGGAATATATATGTGTAAGAACGGAATATATATGTGTAAGAAGTGAATATATACGTGTAAGAATTGAATATATATGTGTTAGAACGGAATATATATGTGTAAGAACTGAATATATATGTGTAAGAACTGAATATATATGTGTAAGAACTGAATATATATATGTGTATATATGTGTAAGAACGAAATATATATGTGTAAGAAGTGAATATATATGTGTCAGAAGGGAATATATATGTGTAAGAACGGAATATATATGTGTAAGAACGGAATATATATGTGTAAGAACGGAATATGTACGTGCAAGAACGGAATATATATGTGTAAGAACTGAACATATATGCGTAAGAACTGAATATATATGCGTAAGAACTGAATATATATCTGTAAGAACTGAATATATATGCGTAAGAACGGAATATATATGGGTAAGAACTGAATATATATGCGTAAGAACGGAATATATATGTGTAAGAACTGAAGATATATGCGTAAGAACTGAATATATATATGCGTAAAACTGAATATATATGCGAAAGAACGGAATATATATATGCGTAAGAACGGAATATATGTGTAAGAATGGAATATATATGTGTAAGAACGGAATATATATGTGTAAGAACGGAATATATATGTGTACAAACGGAATATATATGTGTAAGAACTGATTATATATATGTAAGAACTGAATATATATGTGTAAGAACTGAATATATATGTTTAAGAACTGAATATATATGCGTAAGAACGAAATATATATGTGTAAGAACGTAATATATATGTGTAAGAACGGAATATGTACGTGTAAGAACGGAATATATATGTGTAAGAACGGAATATATATGTGTAAGAAGTGAATATATATGTGTAAGAACTGAATATGTATGTGTAAGAACGGAATATATATGTGTAAGAACGGAATAAATATGTGTAAGAACGGAATATATATGTGTAAGAACTGAATATATATGTGTAAGAACTGAATATATATGCGTAAGAACCGAATATATATGCGTAAGAACTGAATATATATGCGTAAGAATTGAATATATATGTGTAAGAACGGAATATATATGTGTAAGAACTGAAGATATATGCGTAAGAACTGAATATATATATATGCGTAAAACTGAATATATATGCGAAAGAACGGAATATATATGCGTAAGAACGGAATATATGTGTAAGAACGGAATATATATGTGTAAGAACGGTATATATATGTGTAAGAATGGAATATATACGTGTAAGAACGGAATATATTTGTGTAAAAACGGAATATATATGTGTAAGAACGGAATATATATGTGTACAAACGGAATATATATGTGTAAGAACTGATTATATATGTGTAAGAACTGAATATATATGTGTAAGAACTGAATTTATATGCGTAAGAACTGAATATATATGTGTAAGAACTGAATATATATGTGTAAGAACTGAATATATATGCGTAAGTACGGAATATATATGTGTAAGAACGTAATATATATGTGTAAGAACGGAATATGTACGTGTAAGAACGGAATATATATGTGTAAGAACGGAATATATATGTGTAAGAAGTGAATATATATGTGTAAGAACTGAATATGTATGTGTAAGAACGGAATATATATATGTAAGAACGGAATAAATATGTGTAAGAACGGAATATATATGTGTAAGAACTGAATATATATGTGTAAGTACTGAATATATATGCGTAAGAACGGAATATATATGCGTAAGAACTGAATATATATGCGTAAGAACGGAATATATATGTGTAAGAACTAAATATATATGTGTAAGAACGGAATATATATGTGTAAGAACGGAATATATATGTGTAAGAACGGAATATATATGTGTAAGAACTGAATATATATGTGTAAGAACTGAATATATATGTGTAAGAACTGATATATATGCGTAAGAACGGAATATATATGAGTAAGAACGGAATATATATGTGCAAGAACGGAATATGTACGTGAAAGAACGGAATATATATGTGTAAGAACGGAATATATATGCGTAAGAACTGAATATATATGTGTAAGAAGTGAATATATATGTGTAAGAACTGAATATATATGTGTAAGAACGGAATATATATGTGTAAGAACGGAATATATATGTGTAAGAACTGAATATATATGTGTAAGAACTGAATATATATGTGTAAGAACTGAATATATATGTGATATATGTGTAAGAACTGAATATATATGTGTAAGAACTGAATATATATGTGTAAGAACTGAATATATATGTGTAAGAAATGAATATATATGTGTAAGAACTGAATATATATGTGTAAGAATTGAATATATATGTGTACGAACTGAATTTATATGTGTAAGAACTGAATATATATGTGTAAGAACTGAATATATATGCGTAAGAACGGAATATATATGTGTAAGAACGGAATATATATGTGTAAGAACGGAATATGTACGTTTAAGAACGGAATATATATGTGTAAGAACGGAATATATATGAGTATATATGTGGAAGAACGGAATATATATGTTTAAGAACTGAATATATATGTGTAAGAAATGAATATATATGTGTAAGAACTGAATATATATGTGTAAGAACGGAATAAATATGTGTAAGAACGGAATATATATGTGTAAGAACGGAATATGTACGTGTAAGAACGGAATATATATGTGTAAGAACGGAATATGTACCTGTAAAAACGGAATATATATGTGTAAGAACGGAATATATATGTGTAAGAACGGAATATGTACGAGTAAGAACGGAATATATATATGTAAGAAGTGAATATATATGTATAAGAACGGAATATATATGTGTAAGAATGGAATATATATGTGTAAGAACGGAATATCTACGGGTAAGAACGGAATATATATGTGTAAGAACTGAACATATATGTGTAAGAACTAAATATATATGTAAGAACTGAATATATATGAGTAAGAACTGAATATATATTTGTAAGAACCTAATATATATGTGTAAGAACGGAATATATATGTGTAAGAACGGAATATGTACGTGTAAGAACGGAATATATATTTGTAGTAACTGAATATATATGCGTAAAACTGAATATATATGCGTAAGAACTGAACATATATGTGTAAGAAATGAATATATATGCGTAAGAACTAAATATATATGCGTAAGAACGGAATATATATGTGTAAAAACGGAATATATATGCGTAAGAACTGAATATATATGTGTAAGAACGGAAAATATATGTGTAAGAACTGAATATATATGTGTAAGAACGGGATATATACGTGTAAAAACGGAATATATATGTGTTAGAACGGAATATATATGTGTAAGAACGGAATATATATGTGTAAGAACTGAATATATATGTTAAGAACCTGAATATATATGAGTAAGAACTGAATATATATTTGTAAGAACCTAATATATATGTGTAAGAACGGAATATATATGTGTAAGAACGGAATATGTACGTGTAAGAACGGAATATATATGTGTTAGAACTGAACATATATGTGTAGGAAATGAATATATATGCGTAAGAACTGAATATACTATGCGTCAGAACTGAATATATATGCGTAAGAACTGAATATATATTTGTAAGAACTGAATATATATGTGTAAGAACGGAATATATATGTGTCAAGAACGGAATATGTACGTGTAAGAACGGAATATATATGTGTTAGAACTGAACATATTTGTGTTAGAAATGAATATATATGCGTAAGAACTGAATATATATGCGTAAGAACGGAATATATATGTGTAAGAACGGAATATATATGTGTAAGAACGGAATATATATATGTAAGAACTGAATATATATTTGTAAGAACTGAATACATATGTGTAAGAACGGAATATATATGTGTAAGAACGGAATATGTACGTGTAAGAACGGAATATATATGTGTTAGAACTGAACATATATGT
Source organism: Cyrtodaria siliqua (assembly GCA_037043455.1). Classification (NCBI taxonomy): domain Eukaryota; kingdom Metazoa; phylum Mollusca; class Bivalvia; order Adapedonta; family Hiatellidae; genus Cyrtodaria; species Cyrtodaria siliqua. The sequence goes on along the minus strand of JAWPHD010026069.1, from coordinate 10,174 downwards.
GTAAGAAATGAATATATATGCGTAAAAACTGAATATATATGCGTAAGAACTGAATATATATGCGTAAGAACTGAATATATATGCGTAAGAACTGAATAATATATCTGTGAGAACTGAATATATAAGTGTAAGAACGGAATATATATGTGTAAGAACTGAATATATATGCGTAATAACTGAATATATATGCGTAAGAACGGAATATATATGTGTAAGAACGGAATATATATGTGTAAGAACGGAATATGTACGTGTAAGAACGGAATATATATGTGTAAGAACGGAATATATATGTGTAAGAAGTGAATATATATGTGTAAGAACTGAATATATATGTGTAAGAACGGAATATATATGTGTAAGAACGGAATAAATATGTGTAAGAACGGAATATATATGTGTAAGAACTGAATATATATGTGTAAGTACTGAATATATATGCGTAAGAACGGAATATATATGCGTAAGAACTGAATATATATGCGTAAGAACGGAATATATATGTGTAAGAACGGAATATATATGTGTAAGAACTAAATATATATGTGTAACAACGGAATATATGTGTTAGAATATATATGTGTAAGAATGGAATATATATGCGTAAGAACTGAATATATATGTGTAAGAACTGAATATATATGTGTAAGAACTGAAGATATATGCGTAAAACTGAATATATATGCGAAAGAACGGAATATATATGCTTAAGAACGGAATATATGTGTAAGAACGGAATATATATGTGTAAGAACGGAATATATATGTGTAAGAATGGAATATATACGTGTAAGAACGGAATATATATGTGTAAGAACGGAATATATATGTGTAAGAACGGAATATATATGTGTAAAAACGGAATATATATGTGTAAGAACGGAATATATATGTGTAAGAACGGAATATATATGTGTAAGAATGGAATATATACGTGTAAGAACGGAATATATATGTGTAAAAACGGAATATATATGTGTAAGAACGGAATATATATGTGTACAAACGGAATATATATGTGTAAGAACTGATTATATATGTGTAAAAACTGAATATATATGTGTAAGAACTGAATTTATATGCGTAAGAACTGAATATATATGTGTAAGAACTGAATATATATGTTTAAGAACTAAATATATATGCGTAAGTACGGAATATATATGTGTAAGAACGTAATATATATGTGTAAGAACGGAATATGTACGTGTAAGAACGGAATATATATGTGTAAGAACGGAATATATATGTGTTAGAAGTGAATATATATTTGTAAGAACTGAATATGTATGTGTAAGAATGGAATATATATGTGTAAGAATGGAATAAATATGTGTAAGAACGGAATATATATGTGTAAGAACTGAATATATATGTGTAAGAACTGAATATATATGCGTAAGAACGGAATATATATGCGTAAGAACTGAATATATATGCGTAAGAACGGAATATATATGTGTAAGAACGGAATATATATGTGTAAGAACTGAATATATATGTGTAATAACGGAATATATGTGTAAGAATATATATGTGTAAGAACGGAATATATATGCGTAAGAACTGAATATATATGTGTAAGAACGGAATATATATGTGTAAGAACTGAAGATATATGCGTAAGAACTGAATATATATATGCGTAAAACTGAATATATATGCGAAAGAACGGAATATATATGTGTAAGACCGGAATATATGTGTAAGAACGGAATATATATGTGTAAAAACGGTATATATATGTGTAAGAACTGAATATATATGTGTAAGAGCGGAATATATATGTGTAAGAAATGAAAATATATGTGTAAGAACTGAATTTATATGCGTAAGAACGGAATATATATGCGTAAGAACTGAATATATATGCGTAAGAACGGAATATATATGTGTAAGAACGGAATATATATGTGTAAGAACTGAATATATATGTGTAAGAACGGAATATATGTGTAAGAATATATATGTGTAAGAACGGAATATATATGCGTAAGAACTGAATATATATGTGTAAGAACGGAATATATATGTGTAAGAACTGAAGATATATGCGTAAGAACTGAATATATATATGCGTAAAACTGAATATATATGCGAAAGAACGGAATATATATGCGTAAGAACGGAATATATGTGTAAGAACGGAATATATATGTGTAAGAACGGTATATATATGGGTAAGAATGGAATATATACGTGTAAGAACGGAATATATATGTGTAAAAACGGAATATATATGTGTAAGAACGGAATATATATGTGTACAAACGGAATATATATGTGTAAGAACTGATTATATATGTGTAAGAACTGAATATATATGTGTAAGAACTGAATTTATATGCGTAAGAACTGAATATATATGTGTAAGAACTGAAGATATATGCGTAAGTACGGAATATATATGTGTAAGAACGTAATATATATGTGTAAGAACGGAATATGTAGGTGTAAGAACGGAATATATATGTGTAAGAACGGAATATATATGTGTAAGAAGTGAATATATATGTGTAAGAACTGAATATGTATGTGTAAGAACGGAATATATATTTGTAAGAACGGAATAAATATGTGTAAGAACGGAATATATATGTGTAAGTACTGAATATATATGCCTTAGAACGGAATATATATGCGTAAGAACTGAATATATATGCGTAAGAACGGAATATATATGTGTAAGAACTAAATATATATGTGTAAGAACGGAATATATATGTGTAAGAACGGAATATATATGTGTAAGAACGGAATATATATGTGTAAGAACGGAATATATATGTGTAAGAACTGAATATATATGTGTAAGAACTGAATATATATGTGTAAGAACTGAATATATATGCGTAAGAACGGAATATATATGAGTAAGAACGGAATATATATGTGCACGAACGGAATATGTACGTGAAAGAACGGAATATATATGTGTAAGAACGGAATATATATGCGTAAGAACAGAATATATATGTGTAAGAAGTGAATATATATGTGTAAGATCTGAATAAATATGTGTAAGAACGGAAGATATATGTGTAAGAACGGAATATATATGTGTAAGAACTGAATATATATGTGTAAGAACTGAATATATATGTGTAAGAACTGAATATATATGTGTAAGAACTGAATATATATGTGTAAGAACTGAATATATATGCGTAAGTACGGAATATATATGTGTAAGAACGTAATATATATGTGTAAGAACGGAATATATATTTGTAAGAACGGAATATATACGTGTAAGAACGGAATATATATGTGTAAGAACTGAAAATATATGTCTAAGAACTGAATATATATGCGTAAGAACTGAATATATATACCTAAGAACTGAATATATATGCGTAAGAACTGAATATATATGCGTAAGAACTGAATATATATGCGAAAGAACTGAATATATATGCATAAGAACCGAATATATATCCGTAAAACTGAATATATATAAGAACTGAATATATATGCGTAAGAACTGAATATATATGCGTAAGAACGCAATATATATGCGTAAGAACGGAATATATATGTGTAAGAACGGAATATATATGTGTAAGAACGGAATATATATGTGTAAGAACTGCATATATATGTGTAAGAACTGAATATATATGTGTAAGAACTGAATATATATGTGTAAGTACTGAATATATATGTGTAAGAAGTGAATATATATGTGTAAGAAGTGAATATATATGTGTAAGAACGGAATAAATATGTGTAAGAACGGAATATATATGTGTAAGAACTGAATATATATGTGTAAGTACTGAATATATATGCGTAAGAACGGAATATATATGCGTAAGAACTGAATATATATGCGTAAGAACGGAATATATATGTGTAAGAAGTGAATATATATGTGTAAGAACTGAATATATATGTGTAAGAACGGAATATATATGTGTAAGAACGGAATAAATATGTGTAAGAACGGAATATATATGTGTAAGAACTGAATATATATGTGTAAGTACTGAATATATATGCGTAAGAACGGAATATATATGCGTAAGAACTGAATATATATGCGTAAGAACGGAATATATATGTGTAAGAACGGAATATATATGTGTAAGAACTAAATATATATGTGTAACAACGGAATATATGTGTTAGAATATATATGTGTAAGAATGGAATATATATGCGCAAGAACTGAATATATATGTGTAAGAACTGAATATATATGTGTAAGAACTGAAGATATATGCGTAAGAACTGAATATATATGCGTAAAACTGAATATATATGCGAAAGAACGGAATATATATGCTTAAGAACGGAATATATGTGTAAGAATGGAATATATATGTGTAAGAACGTAATATATATGTGTAAGAATGGAATATATACGTGTAAGAACGGAATATATATGTGTAAGAACGTAATATATATGTGTAAGAACGGAATATATATGTGTAAAAACGGAATATATATGTGTAAGAACGGAATATATATGTGTAAGAACGGAATATATATGTGTAAGAATGGAATATATACGTGTAAGAACGGAATATATATGTGTAAAAACGGAATATATATGTATAAGAACGGAATATATATGTGTACAAACGGAATATATATGTGTAAGAACTGATTATATATGTGTAAGAACTGAATATATATGTGTAAGAACTGAATTTATATGCGTAAGAACTGAATATATATGGGTAAGAACTGAATATATATGTTTAAGAACTGAATATATATGCGTAAGTACGGAATATATATGTGTAAGAACGTAATATATATGTGTAAGAACGGAATATGTACGTGTAAGAACGGAACATATATGTGTAAGAACGGAATATATATGTGTTAGAAGTGAATATATATGTGTAAGAACTGAATATGTATGTGTAAGAATGGAATATATATGTGTAAGAACGGAATAAATATGTGTAAGAACGGAATATATATGTGTAAGAACTGAATATATATGTGTAAGAACTGAATATATATGCGTAAGAACGGAATATATATGCGTAAGAACTGAATATATATGCGTAAGAACGGAATATATATGTGTAAGAACGGAATATATATGTGTAAGAACTGAATATATATGTGTAAGAACGGAATATATGTGTAAGAATATATATGTGTAAGAACGGAATATATATGCGTAAGAACTGAATATATATGTGTAAGAACGGAATATATATGTGTAAGAACTGAAGATATATGCGTAAGAACTGAATATATATATGCGTAAAACTGAATATATATGCGAAAGAACGGAATATATATGCGTAAGAACGGAATATATGTGTAAGAACGGAATATATATGTGTAAGAACGGTATATATATGGGTAAGAATGGAATATATACGTGTAAGAACGGAATATATATGTGTAAAAACGGAATATATATGTGTAAGAACGGAATATATATGTGTAAAAACGGAATATATATGTGTAAGAACTGATTATATATGTGTAAGAACTGAATATATATGTGTAAGAACTGAATTTATATGCGTAAGAACTGAATATATATGTGTAAGAACTGAATATATATGTGTAAGAACTGAATATATATGCGTAAGTACGGAATATATATGTGTAAGAACGTAATATATATGTGTAAGAACGGAATATGTACGTGTAAGAACGGAATATATATGTGTAAGAACGGAATATATATGTGTAAGAATTGAATATATATGTGTAAGAATTGAATATGTATGTGTAAAAACGGAATATATATGTGTAAGAACGGAATAAATATGTGTAAGAACGGAATATATATGTGTAAGTACTGAATATATATGCCTAAGAACGGAATATATATGCGTAAGAACTGAATATATATGCGTAAGAACGGAATATATATGTGTAAGAACTAAATATATATGTGTAAGAACGGAATATATATGTGTAAGAACGGAATATATATGTGTAAGAACGGAATATATATGTGTAAGAACGGAATATATATGTGTAAGAACTGAATATATATGTGTAAGAACTGAATATATATGTGTAAGAACTGAATATATATGCGTAAGAACGGAATATATATGAGTAAGAACGGAATATATATGTGCAAGAACGGAATATGTACGTGAAAGAACGGAATATATATGTGTAAGAACGACATATATATGCGTAAGAACAGAATATATATGTGTAAGAAGTGAATATATATGTGTAAGAACTGAATATATATGTGTAAGAACGGAAAATATATGTGTAAGAACGGAATATATATGTGTAAGAACGAATATATATGTGTAAGAACTGAATATATATGTGTAAGAACTGAATATATATGTGTAAGAACTGAATATATATGTAAGAACTGAATATATATGCGTAAGTAAGGAATTTATATGTGTAAGAACGTAATATATATGTGTAAGAACGGAATATATATTTGTAAGAACGGAATATATACGTGTAAGAATGGAATATATATGTGTAAGAACTGAATATATATGTCTAAGAACTGAATATATATGCGTAAGAACTGAATATATATACCTAAGAACTGAATATATATGCTTAAGAACTGAATATATATGCGAAAGAACTGAATATATATGCATAAGAACCGAATATATATCCGTAAAACTGAATATATATAAGAACTGAATATATATGCGTAAGAACTGAATATATATGCGTAAGAACGCAATATATATGCGTAAGAACGGAATATATATGTGTAAGAACGGAATATATATGTGTAAGAACGGAATATATATGTGTAAGAACTGAATATATATGTGTAAGAACTGAATATATATGTGTAAGAACTGAATATATATGTGTAAGTACTGAATATATATGTGTAAGAAGTGAATATATATGTGTAAGAACTGAATATATATGTGTAAGAACGGAATAAATATGTGTAAGAACGGAATATATATGTGTAAGAACTGAATATATATGTGTAAGTACTGAATATATATGCGTAAGAACGGAATATATATCCTTTTTGAACTGAATATATATGCGTAAGAACGGAATATATATGTGTAAGAACGGAATATATATGTGTAAGAACTGAATATATATGTGTAAGAACGGAATATATGTGTAAGAATATATATGTGTAAGAACGGAATATATATGCGTAAGAACTGAATATATATGCGTAAGAACGGAATATATATGTGTAAGAACTGAAGATATATGCGTAAGAACTGAATATATATATGCGTAAGAACGGAATATATGTGTAAGAACGGAATATATATGTGTAAGAACGGAATATATATGTGTAAGAATGGAATATATACGTGTAAGAACGGAATATATATGTGTAAAAACGGAATATATATGTGTAAGAACGGAATATATATGTGTACAAACGGAATATGTATGTGTAAGAACTGATTATATATGTGTAAGAACTGAATATATATGTGTAAGAACTGAATTTATATGCGTAAGAACTGAATATATATGTGTAAGAACTGAATATATATGTTTAAGAACTGAATATATATGCGTAAGTACGGAATATATATGTGTAAGAACGTAATATATATGTGTAAGAACGGAATATGTACGTGTAAGAACGGAATATATATGTGTAAGAACGGAATATATATGAGTAAGAAGTGAATATATATGTGTAAGAACTGAATATGTATGTGTAAGAACGGAATATATATGTGTAAGAACGGAATAAATATGTGTAAGAACGGAATATATATGTGTAAGAACTGAATATATATGTGTAAGAACTGAATATATATGCGTAAGAACGGAATATATATGCGTAAGAACTGAATATATATGTGTAAGAACGGAATATATATGTGTAAGAACGGAATATATATGTGTAAGAACTGAATATATATGTGTAAGAACGGAATATATGTGTAAGAATATATATGTGTAAGAACGGAATATATATGCGTAAGAACTGAATATATATGTGTAAGAACGGAATATATATGTGTAAGAACTGAAGATATATGCGTAAGAACTGAATATATATATGCGTAAAACTGAATATATATGCGAAAGAACGGAATATATATGCGTAAGAACGGAATATATGTGTAAGAACGGAATATATATGTGTAAGAACGGTATATATATGTGTAAGAATGGAATATATACGTGTAAAAACGGAATATATATGTGTAAAAACGGAATATATATGTGTAAGAACTGATTTTATATGTGTAAGAACTGAATATATATGTGTAAGAACTGAATTTATATGCGTAAGAACTGAATATATATGTGTACGAACTGAATATATATGTGTAAGAACTGAATATATATGCGTAAGTACGGAATATATATGTGTAAGAACGTAATATATATGTGTAAGAACGGAATATGTACGTGTAAGAACGGAATATATATGTGTAAGAACGGAATATATATGTGTAAAAAGTGAATATATATATGTGTAAGAACTGAATATGTATGTGTAAGAACGGAATATATATTTGTAAGAACGGAATAAATATGTGTAAGAACGGAATATATATGTGTAAGAACTGAATATATATGTGTAAGTACTGACTATATATGCGTAAGAACGGAATATATATGCGTAAGAACTGAATATATATTCGTAAGAACGGACTATATATGTGTAAGAACTAAATATATATGTGTAAGAACGGAATATATATGTGTAAGAACGGAATATAGATGTGTAAGAACGGAATATATATGTGTAAGAACTGAATATATATGTGTAAGAACGGAATATATATGTGTCAAGAACGGAATATATATGTGTAAGAAGTGAATATATGTGTAAGAACGGAATATATATTTGTAATAACGGAATATATATGTGTAAGAATGGAATATGTACGGGTAAGAACGGAATATATATGTGTAAGAAGTGAATATATATGCGTAAGAACGGAATATATATGAGTAAGAACGGAATATATATGTGCAAGAACGGAATATGTACGTGAAAGAACGGAATATATGTGTAAGAACGGAATATATATGCGTAAGAAACTGAATATATATGTGTAAGAATGAATATATATGTGTAAGAACTGAATATATGGTAAGAACGAATATATATGTGTAAGAACGGAATATACATGTGTAAGAACTGAATATATATGTGTAAGAACTGATAATATATGTGTAAGAACTGATATATATGCGAAAGAACGGAATATATATGCGTAAAACTGAAAATATATGCGTAAGAACGAATATATATGTGTAAGAACCGGAATATAATATGCGTTAAGAACTGAATATATATGTGTAAGAACGGAACTTATGTGTAAGAATATATATGTGTAAGAACGGAATATATATCGAGAGAACGGAATATATATGTGTAAGAACTGAAATATATGTGTAAGAACTGAATATATATGCGTAAGAACTGATATAAATGCCGTAAGAACGGAATATATATGAGTAAGAACGAATATATATGTGTAAAGGAAATGAGACGGAATATATATGTGTAAGAACGGAATATATATGTGTAAAAACGGAATATATATGTGTAAGAACTGAATATATATGTTAAGACTGAATATATATGTGTAGAACTGAATATATATGTGTAAGAACTGAATATATATGCGTAAGAACTGAATATATATGTGTAAGAACTGTATATATATGTGTAAGACTGAATATATATGCGTAAGGACGAATATATATGTGTAAGAACGAATATATATGTGTAAGAACGGAATATGTACGTGTAAGAACGGAATATATATGTGTAAGACTGAATATATATGTGTAAGAACTGAAGATATATGCGTATGAACTGAATATATATGCGTAAAACTGAATATATATGCGAAAGAACGGAATAAATATGCTTAAGAACGGAATATATGTGTAAGAACGGAATATATATGTGTAAGAACGGAATATATATGTGTAAGAATGGAATATATACGTGTAAGAACTGAATATATATGTGTAAAAACGGAATATATATGTGTAAGAACGGAATATATATGTGTACAAACGGAATATATATGTGTAAGAACTGATTATATATGTGTAAGAACTGAATATATATTTGTAAGAACTGAATTTTATATGCGCAAGAACTGAATATATATGTGTAAGAACTGATATATATGTTTAAGAACTGAATTATATAGGCGTAAGTACGGAATATATATGTGTAAGAACGTAATATATATGTGTAAGAACGGAAAAAGTACGTGTAAGACGGAAT
>JAWPHD010026068.1:0-14313 GCA_037043455.1 Cyrtodaria siliqua | reverse complement strand
GTTCTTACGCATATATATTCAGTTCTTACGCATATATATTCAGTTCGTACACATATATATTCAGTTCTTACGCATATATATTCCGTTCTTACGCATATATATTCAGTTCTTACGCATATATATTCAGTTCTTACACATATATATTCAGTTCTAACAGATATATATTCAGTTCTTACACTTATATATTCAGTTCTTACACATATATATTCAGTTCTTACGCATATATATTCCGTTCTTACGCATATATATTCAGTTCTTACACATATATATTCAGTTCTTACACATATATATTCCGTTCTTACGCATATATATTCCGATCTTACGCATATATATTCCGTTCGTACGCATATATATTCCGTTCTTACGCATATATATTCAGTTCTTACGCATATATATTCCGTTCTTACGCATATATATTCAGTTCGTACACCTATATATTCAGTTCTTACACATATACATTCCGTTCTTACGCATATATATTCAGTTCTTACACATATATATTCAGTTCTTACACATAAATATTCAGTTCTTAAACATATATATTCAGTTCTTACGCATAGATATTCATTTCTTACGCATATATATTCAGTTCTTACACATATATATTCAGTTCTTACACATATATATTCGGTTCTTACACATTTATATTCAGTTCTTACACATATATATATTCAGTTCTTACACATATATATTCCGTTCTTACGCATATATATTCAGTATTTACACATATATATTCAGTTCTTACACATATATATTCAGTTCTTACACATATATATTCAGTTCTAACACATATATATTCAGTTCTTACACATATATATGCAGTTCTTACATATCTATATTCCGTTCTTACACATATCTATTCAGTTCTTACACATATATATTCCATTCTTACGCATATATATTCCGTCCTTACACATATATATTCAGTTCTTACACATATATATTCCGTTCTTACGCATATATATATTCCGATCTTACGCATATATATTCCGTTCTTACGCATATATATTCCGTTTTTACGCATATATATTCAGTTCTTACGCATATATATTCCGTTCTTACGCATATATATTCAGTTCGTACACATATATATTCAGTTCTTACACATATATATTCCGTTCTTACGCATATATATTCAGTTCTTACACATATATATTCCGTTCTTACACATATATATTCAGTTCTTAAACATATATATTCAGTTCTTACGCATATATATTCAGTTCTTACGCATATATATTCCGTTCTTACGCATATATATTCCGTTCTTACGCATATATATTCCGTTCTTACGCATATATATTCCATTCTTACGCATATATTCAGTTCTTACGCATATATATTCCATTCTTACGCATATATATTCCGATCTTACGCATATATATTCCGTTCTTACGCATATATATTCCGTTCTTACGCATATATATTCCATTCTTAAGCATATATATTCAGTTCGTACACATATATATTCAGTTCTTACGCATATATATTCCGTTCTTACGCATATATATTCCGTTCTTAAGCATATATATTCAGTTCTTACACATATATATTCAGTTCTTACAGATATATATTCAGTTCTTACACTTATATATTCAGTTCTTACACATATATATTTCGATCTTACGTATATATATTCAGTTCTTACGCATATATATTCCGTTCTTACGCATATATATTCCGTTCTTACGCATATATATTCAGTTCTTACACATATATATTCAGTTCTTACAGATATATATTCAGTTCTTACACTTATATATTCAGTTCTTACGCATATATCTTCAGTTCTTACAATTATATTCCGTTCTTACGCATATATATTCCGTTCTTACGCATATATATTCCGTTCTTACGCATATATATTCCGATCTTACGCATATATATTCAGTTCTTACACATATATATTCAGCTTACGCATATATATTCAGTTCTTACGAATATATATTCAGTTCTTACACATATATATTCCGTTCTTACGCATATATATTCCGTTCTTACGCATATATATTCCGAGCTTACGCATATATATTCAGTTCTTACACATATATATTCAGTTCTTACACATATATATTCCGTTCTTACACATATATATTCAGTTATTACAGATATATATTCCGTTCTTACACATATATATTCAGTTCTTACACATATATATTCCATTCTTACGCATATATATTCCGTCCTTACACATATATATTCAGTTCTTACACATATATATTCCGTTCTTACGCATATATATTCCGTTCTTACGCATATATATTCCGTTCTTACGCATATATATTCCGTTCTTACGCATATATATTCCATTCTTACGCATATATATTCAGTTCTTACACATATATATTCAGTTCTTACACATATATATTCAGTTCTAACACATATATATTCAGTTCTTACACATATATATTCAGTTCTTACAGATATATATTCCGTTCTTACACATATATATTCAGTTCTTACACATATATATTCCATTCTTACGCATATATATTCCGTCCTTACACATATATATTCAGTTCTTACACATATATATTCCGTTCTTACGCATATATATTCCGTTCTTACGCATATATATTCCGTTCTTACGCATATATATTCCATTCTTACGCATATATTCAGTTCTTACACATATATATTCCGTTCTTACGCATATATATTACGTTCTTACGCATATATATTCCGATCTTACGCATATATATACCGTTCTTACGCATATATATTCCATTATTACGCATATATATTCAGTTCTTACGCATATATATTCAGTTCGTACACATATATATTCTGTTCTTACGCATATATATTCAGTTCTTACACATATATATTCCGTTCTTACGCATATATATTTAGTTCTTACACATATATATTCAGTTCTTACACATATATATTCAGTACTTACACATACATATTCAGTTCTTACACATATATATTCAGTTCTTACGCATATATATTCAGTTCTTACGCATATATTCAGTTCTTACACATATATATTCAGTTCTAACACATATATATTCAGTTCTTACACATATATATTCAGTTCTTACAGATATATATTCCGTTCTTACACTAAATATTCAGTTCCTACACATATATATTCAGTTCTTACGCATATATATTCCGTCCTTTCACATATATATTCAGTTCTTACACATATATATTCCGTTCTTACGAATATATATTCCGTTCTTACGCATATATATTCCGTTCTTACGCATATATATTCCGTTCTTACGCATATATATTCCATTCTTACGCATATATTCAGTTCTTACACATATATATTCAGTTCTTACGCATATATATTCCGTTCTTACGCATATATATTCCGATCTTACGCATATATATTCCGTTCTTACGCATATATATTCCATTCTTACGCATATATATTCAGTTCTTACGCATATATATTCAGTTCTTACGCATATATATTCAGTTCGTACACATTTATATTCAGTTCTTACACATATATATTCCGTTCTTACGCATATATATTCAGTTCTTACACATATATATTCCGTTATTACGCATATATATTCAGTTCTTACACATATATATTCCGTTCTTACGCATATATATTCAGTTCTTACACATATATATTCCGTTCTTACGCATATATATTCAGTTCTTACACATATATATTCAGTTCTTACGAATATATATTCAGTACTTACACATATATATTCAGATCGTACACATATATATTCAGTTCTTACACATATATATTCAGTTCTTACGCATATATATTCAGTTCTTACGCATATATTCAGTTCTTACGCATATATATTCAGTTCTTACGCATATATATTCTGTTCTTACACATATATATTCCGTTCTTACGCATATATATTCCGTTCTTACGCATATATATTCAGTTCTTACGCATATATATTCCGATTTACGCATATATATTCAGTTCTTACAAATATATATTCAGTTCTTACACATATATATTCAGTTCTTACACATATATATTCAGTTCTTACACATATATATTCAGTTCTTACACATATATATTCCATTCTTACGCATATATATCCGTTCTTACACATATATATTCAGTTCTTACACATATATATTCCGTTCTTACGCATATATATTCAGTTCTTACTCATATATATTCCGATCTTACGCATATATATTCAGTTCTTACACATATATATTCAGTTCTTACACATATATATTCAGTTCTTACACATATATATTCAGTTCTTACACATATATATTCAGTTCTTACACATATATTTAGTATTTACACATATATATTCAGTTTTTACACATATATATTTAGTTCTTACACATATATATTTATTTCTTACACATATATATTCCATTCTTACGCATATATATTCCGTTCTTACACATATATATTCAGTTCTAATACATATATACTCCGTTCTTACGCATATATATTCCGTTCTTACGCATATATATTCCGTTCTTACGCATATATATTCCGTTCTTACGCATATATATTCCGTTCTTAGGCATATATATTTAGTTCTTACGCATATATGTTCCGTTCTTACTCATATATATTCAGTTCTTACACATATATATTCAGTTCTTACACATATATATACAGTTCTTACACATATATATTCAGTTCTTACACATATATATTCAGTTCTTACTCATATATATTCAGTTCATACACATATATATTCAGTTCTTACACATATATATTCCGTTCTAACACATATATATTCAATTATTACACATATATATTGAGTTTTTACATATCTATATTCCGTTCTTACACATATATATTCAGTTCTTACACATATATATTCCATTCTTACGCATATATATTCCGTCCTTACACATATATATTCCGTTCTTACACATATATATTCCGTTCTTACGCATATATATTCCGATCTTACGCATATATATTCCGTTCTTACGCATATATATTCCGTTCTTACGCATATATATTCCATTCTTACGCATATATTCAGTTCATACATATATATATTCAGTTCTTACGCATATATATTCCGTTCTTACGCATATATATTCCGATCTTACGCATATATATTCCGTTCTTACGCATATATATTCCGTTCTTACGCATATATATTCCATTCTTACGCATATATATTCAGTTCTTACGCATATATATTCAGTTCGTACACATATATATTCAGTTCTTACACATATATATTCCGTTCTTACGCATATATATTCAGTTCTTACACATATATATTCCGTTCTTACGCATATATATTCAGTTCTTACACATATATATTCAGTTCTTACACATATATATTCAGTACTTACACATATATATTCAGTTCTTACACATATATATTCAGTTCTTACGCATATATATTCAGTTCTTACGCATATATTCAGTTCTTACACATATATATTCAGTTCTTACACATATATATTCAGTTCTTACACATATATATTCAGTTCTTACAGATATATATTCCGTTCTTACACATATATATTCAGTTCTTACACATATATATTCCAATCTTACGCATATATATTCCGTCCTTACACATATATATTCAGTTCTTACACATATATATTCCGTTCTTACGCATATATATTCCGTTCTTACTCATATATATTCAGTTCTTACACATATATATTCAGTTCTTACACATATATATTCAGTTCTTACACATATAAATTCAGTTCTTACACATATATATTCAGTTCTTACTCATATATATTCAGTTCATACACATATATTTTCAGTTCTTACACATACATAATCCGTTCTAACACATATATATTCAGTTCTTACACATATATATTCAGTTCTTACATATCTATATTCCGTTCTTACACATATATATTCAGTTCTTACACATATATATTCCATTCTTACGCATATATATTCCGTCCTTACACATATATATTCAGTTCTTACACATATATATTCCGTTCTTACGCATATATATTCCGATCTTACGCATATATATTCCGTTCTTACGCATATATATTCCGTTCTTACGCATATATATTCCATTCTTACGCATACATATTCAGTTCTTACGCATATATATTCAGTTCGTACACATATATATTTAGTTCTTACACATATATATTCCGTTCTTACGCATATATATTCAGTTCTTACACATATATATTCCGTTCTTACGCATATATATTCAGCTCTTACACATATATATTCAGTTCTTACACATATATAGTCAGTACTTACACATATATATTCAGTTCTTACACATATATATTCAGTTCTTACACATATATATTCAGTTCTTACGCATATATATTCAGTTCTTACACATATATATTCCATTCTTACGCATATATATTCCGTCCTTACACATATATATTCCGTTCTTACGCATATATATTCCGTTCTTACGCATATATATTCCGTTCTTACGCATATATATTCCGTTCTTACGCATATATATTCCATTCTTACGCATATATTCAGTTCTTACACATATATATTCAGTTCTTACGCATATATATTCCGTTCTTACGCATATATATTCCGATCTTACGCATATATATTCCGTTCTTACGCATATTATTCCATTCTTACGCATATATATTCAGTTCTTACGCATATATATTCAGTTCGTACACATATATATTCAGTTCTTACACATATATATTCCGTTCTTACGCATATATATTCAGTTCTTACACATATATATTCCGTTCTTACGCATATATATTCAGTTCTTACATATATATATTCAGTTGTTACACATATATATTCAGTACTTACACATATATATTCAGATCTTACACATATATATTCAGTTCTTACACCTATATATTCAGTTTTTACACATATATATTCAGTTCTTACACATATATATTCAGTTCTTACACATATATATTCCATTCTTACGCATATATATTCCGTTCTTACACATATATATTCATTTCTTACACATATATATTTCGCTCTTACGCATATATATTCAGTTCTTACGCATATATATTCCGATCTTACGCATATATATTCAGTTCTTACACATATATATTCAGTTCTTACACATATATATTCAGTTCTTACACATATATATTCAGTTCTTACGCATATATATTCAGTGTTTACACATATATATTCAGTTCTTACACATATATATTCAGTTCTTACACATATATATTCAGTTCTTACGCATATATATTCAGTGTTTACACATATATATTCAGTTCTTACAAATATATATTCAGTTCTTACACATATATATTTATTTCTTACACATATATATTCCATTCTTACGCATATATATTCCGTTCTTACACATTGATATTCAGTTCTAATACATATATATTCCGTTCTTACGCATATATAGTATGTTATTACGCATATATATTCCGTTCTTACGCATATATATTCCGTTCTTACGCATATATATTCCGTTCTTACGCATATATATTTAGTTCTTACGCATATATATTCCGTTCTTACTCATATATATTCAGTTCTTACACATATACATTCAGTTCTTACACATATATATTCAGTTCTTACACATATATATTCAGTTCTTACACATATATATTCAGTTCGTACTCATATATATTCAGTTCATACACATATATATTCAGTTCTTACACATATATATTCAGTTCTTACACATATATATTCCGTTCTTACGCATATATATTCCGTTCTTACGCATATATATTTAGTTCTTACGCATATATATTCCGTTCTTACGCATATATATTCCATTCTTACGCATATATATTCAGTTCTTACGCATATATATTCAGTTCGTACTCATATATATTCAGTTCTTCACATATATATTCCGTTCTTACGCATATATATTCCGTTCTTACGCATATATATTCAATTCTTACACATATATATTCAGTTCTTACACATATATATTCATTACTTACACATATATATTCAGTTCTTACACATATATATTCAGTTCTTACACATATATATTCAGTTCTTACGCATATATATTCAGTTCTTACGCATATACTCAGTTCTTACACATATATATTCAGTTCTAACACATATATATTCAGTTCTTACACATATATATTCAGTTCTTACAGATATATATTCCGTTCTTACACATATATATTCAGTTCTTACACATATATATTCCATTCTTTCGCATATATATTCCGTCCTTACACATATATATTCAGATCTTACACATATATATTCCGTTCTTACGCATATATATTCCGTTCTTACGCATATATATTCCGTTCTTACGCATATATATTCCATTCTTACGCATATATATTCAGTTCTTACACATATATATTCAGTTCTTACACATATATATTCAGTTCTAACACATATATATTCAGTTCTTACACTTATATATTCAGTTCTTACAGATATATATTCCGTTCTTACACATATATATTCAGCTCTTACACATATATTCCATTCTTACGCATATATATTCCGTCCTTACACATATATATTCAGTTCTTACACATATATATTCCGTTCTTACGCATATATATTCCGTTCTTACGCATATATATTCCGTTCTTACGCATATATATTCCATTCTTACGCATATATTCAGTTCTTACACATATATATTCAGTTCTTACGCATATATATTCCGTTCTTACGCATATATATTCCGATCTTACGCATATATATTCCGTTCTTACGCATATATATTCCATTCTTACACATATATATTTAGTTCTTACGCATATATATTCCGTTCTTACTCATATATATTCAGTTCTTACACATATACATTCAGTTCTTACACATATATATTCAGTTCTTACACATATATATTCAGTTCTTACACATATATATTCAGTTCGTACTCATATATATTCAGTTCATACACATATATATTCAGTTCTTACACATATATATTCAGTTCTTACACATATATATTCCGTTCTTACGCATATATATTCCGTTCTTACACATATATATTTAGTTCTTACGCATATATATTCCGTTCTTACGCATATATATTCCATTCTTACGCATATATATTCAGTTCTTACGCATATATATTCAGTTCGTACACATATATATTCAGTTCTTCACATATATATTCCGTTCTTACGCATATATATTCCGTTCTTACGCATATATATTCAATTCTTACACATATATATTCAGTTCTTACACATATATATTCATTACTTACACATATATATTCAGTTCTTACACATATATATTCAGTTCTTACACATATATATTCAGTTCTTACGCATATATATTCAGTTCTTACGCATATATTCAGTTCTTACACATATATATTCAGTTCTAACACATATATATTCAGTTCTTACACATATATATTCAGTTCTTACAGATATATATTCCGTTCTTACACATATATATTCAGTTCTTACACATATATATTCCATTCTTTCGCATATATATTCCGTCCTTACACATATATATTCAGTTCTTACACATATATATTCCGTTCTTACGCATATATATTCCGTTCTTACGCATATATATTCCGTTCTTACGCATATATATTCCATTCTTACGCATATATATTCAGTTCTTACACATATATATTCAGTTCTGACACATATATATTCAGTTCTAACACATATATATTCAGTTCTTACACTTATATATTCAGTTCTTACAGATATATATTCCGTTCTTACACATATATATTCAGCTCTTACACATATATTCCATTCTTACGCATATATATTCCGTCCTTACGCATATATATTCCGTTCTTACGCATATATATTCCATTCTTACTCATATATTCAGTTCTTACACATATATATTCACTTCTTACGCATATATATTCCGTTCTTACGCATATATATTCCGATCTTACGCATATATATTCCGTTCTTACGCATATATATTCCATTCTTACACATATATATTCCATTCTTACGCATATATATTCCGTTCTTACACATATATATTCAGTTCTAATACATATATATTCCGTTCTTACGCATATATATTCCGTTCTTAGGCATATATATTCCGTTCTTACGCATATATATTCCGTTCTTACGCATATATATTCCGTTCTTACGCATATATATTCCGTTCTTACTCATATATATTCAGTTCTTACGCATATATATTCAGTTCTTACACATATATATTCAGTTATTACACATATATATTCAGTTCTTACTCATATATATTCAGTTCTTACGCATATATATTCCGTTCTTACGCAAATATATTCCGTTCTTACGCATATATATTTAGTTCTTACGCATATATATTCCGTTCTTACTCATATATATTCCGTTCTTACGCATATATATTCCGTTCTTACGCATATATATTCCATTCTTACACATATATTCAGTTCTTACGCATATATATTCCATTCTTACGCATATATATTCCGATCTTACGCATATATATTCCGTTCTTACGCATATATATTCCGTTCTTACGCATATATATTCCATTCTTAAGCATATATATTCAGTTCGTACACATATATATTAAGTTCTTACGCATATATATTCCGTTCTTACGCATATATATTCCGTTCTTAAGCATATATATTCAGTTCTTACACATATATATTCAGTTCTTACAGATATATATTCAGTTCTTACACTTATATATTCAGTTCTTACACATATATATTTCGATCTTACGTATATATATTCAGTTCTTACGCATATATATTCCGTTCTTACGCATATATATTCCGTTCTTACGCATATATATTCAGTTCTTACACATATATATTCAGTTCTTACAGATATATATTCAGTTCTTACACTTATATATTCAGTTCTTACGCATATATCTTCAGTTCTTACAATTATATTCCGTTCTTACGCATATATATTCCGTTCTTACGCATATATATTCCGTTCTTACGCATATATATTCCGATCTTACGCATATATATTCAGTTCTTACACATATATATTCAGCTTACGCATATATATTCAGTTCTTACGAATATATATTCAGTTCTTACACATATATATTCCGTTCTTACGCATATATATTCCGTTCTTACGCATATATATTCCGAGCTTACGCATATATATTCAGTTCTTACACATATATAT
This sequence comes from Cyrtodaria siliqua, assembly GCA_037043455.1. Taxonomy (NCBI): domain Eukaryota; kingdom Metazoa; phylum Mollusca; class Bivalvia; order Adapedonta; family Hiatellidae; genus Cyrtodaria; species Cyrtodaria siliqua. The sequence goes on along the minus strand of JAWPHD010026068.1, from coordinate 3,312 downwards.
TCAGTTCTTACACATATATATTCCGTTCTTACACATATATATTCAGTTATTACAGATATATATTCCGTTCTTACACATATATATTCAGTTCTTACACATATATATTCCATTCTTACGCATATATATTCCGTCCTTACACATATATATTCAGTTCTTACACATATATATTCCGTTCTTACGCATATATATTCCGTTCTTACGCATATATATTCCGTTCTTACGCATATATATTCCGTTCTTACGCATATATATTCCATTCTTACGCATATATATTCAGTTCTTACACATATATATTCAGTTCTTACACATATATATTCAGTTCTAACACATATATATTCAGTTCTTACACATATATATTCAGTTCTTACAGATATATATTCCGTTCTTACACATATATATTCAGTTCTTACACATATATATTCCATTCTTACGCATATATATTCCGTCCTTACACATATATATTCAGTTCTTACACATATATATTCCGTTCTTACGCATATATATTCCGTTCTTACGCATATATATTCCGTTCTTACGCATATATATTCCATTCTTACGCATATATTCAGTTCTTACACATATATATTCCGTTCTTACGCATATATATTACGTTCTTACGCATATATATTCCGATCTTACGCATATATATACCGTTCTTACGCATATATATTCCATTATTACGCATATATATTCAGTTCTTACGCATATATATTCAGTTCGTACACATATATATTCTGTTCTTACGCATATATATTCAGTTCTTACACATATATATTCCGTTCTTACGCATATATATTCAGTTCTTACACATATATATTCAGTTCTTACACATATATATTCAGTACTTACACATACATATTCAGTTCTTACACATATATATTCAGTTCTTACGCATATATATTCAGTTCTTACGCATATATTCAGTTCTTACACATATATATTCAGTTCTAACACATATATATTCAGTTCTTACACATATATATTCAGTTCTTACAGATATATATTCCGTTCTTACACATATATATTCAGTTCCTACACATATATATTCAGTTCTTACGCATATATATTCCGTCCTTTCACATATATATTCAGTTCTTACACATATATATTCCGTTCTTACGAATATATATTCCGTTCTTACGCATATATATTCCGTTCTTACGCATATATATTCCGTTCTTACGCATATATATTCCATTCTTACGCATATATTCAGTTCTTACACATATATATTCAGTTCTTACGCATATATATTCCGTTCTTACGCATATATATTCCGATCTTACGCATATATATTCCGTTCTTACGCATATATATTCCATTCTTACGCATATATATTCAGTTCTTACGCATATATATTCAGTTCGTACACATTTATATTCAGTTCTTACACATATATATTCCGTTCTTACGCATATATATTCAGTTCTTACACATATATATTCCGTTATTACGCATATATATTCAGTTCTTACACATATATATTCCGTTCTTACGCATATATATTCAGTTCTTACACATATATATTCCGTTCTTACGCATATATATTCAGTTCTTACACATATATATTCAGTTCTTACGAATATATATTCAGTACTTACACATATATATTCAGATCGTACACATATATATTCAGTTCTTACACATATATATTCAGTTCTTACGCATATATATTCAGTTCTTACGCATATATTCAGTTCTTACGCATATATATTCAGTTCTTACGCATATATATTCTGTTCTTACACATATATATTCCGTTCTTACGCATATATATTCCGTTCTTACGCATATATATTCAGTTCTTAGGCATATATATTCCGATTTACGCATATATATTCAGTTCTTACAAATATATATTCAGTTCTTACACATATATATTCAGTTCTTACACATATATATTCAGTTCTTACACATATATATTCAGTTCTTACACATATATATTCCATTCTTACGCATATATATCCGTTCTTACACATATATATTCAGTTCTTACACATATATATTCCGTTCTTACGCATATATATTCAGTTCTTACTCATATATATTCCGATCTTACGCATATATATTCAGTTCTTACACATATATATTCAGTTCTTACACATATATATTCAGTTCTTACACATATATATTCAGTTCTTACACATATATATTCAGTTCTTACACATATATTTAGTATTTACACATATATATTCAGTTTTTACACATATATATTTAGTTCTTACACATATATATTTATTTCTTACACATATATATTCCATTCTTACGCATATATATTCCGTTCTTACACATATATATTCAGTTCTAATACATATATACTCCGTTCTTACGCATATATATTCCGTTCTTACGCATATATATTCCGTTCTTACGCATATATATTCCGTTCTTACGCATATATATTCCGTTCTTAGGCATATATATTTAGTTCTTACGCATATATGTTCCGTTCTTACTCATATATATTCAGTTCTTACACATATATATTCAGTTCTTACACATATATATACAGTTCTTACACATATATATTCAGTTCTTACACATATATGTTCAGTTCTTACTCATATATATTCAGTTCATACACATATATATTCAGTTCTTACACATATATATTCCGTTCTAACACATATATATTCAATTATTACACATATATATTGAGTTTTTACATATCTATATTCCGTTCTTACACATATATATTCAGTTCTTACACATATATATTCCATTCTTACGCATATATATTCCGTCCTTACACATATATATTCCGTTCTTACACATATATATTCCGTTCTTACGCATATATATTCCGATCTTACGCATATATATTCCGTTCTTACGCATATATATTCCGTTCTTACGCATATATATTCCATTCTTACGCATATATTCAGTTCATACATATATATATTCAGTTCTTACGCATATATATTCCGTTCTTACGCATATATATTCCGATCTTACGCATATATATTCCGTTCTTACGCATATATATTCCGTTCTTACGCATATATATTCCATTCTTACGCATATATATTCAGTTCTTACGCATATATATTCAGTTCGTACACATATATATTCAGTTCTTACACATATATATTCCGTTCTTACGCATATATATTCAGTTCTTACACATATATATTCCGTTCTTACGCATATATATTCAGTTCTTACACATATATATTCAGTTCTTACACATATATATTCAGTACTTACACATATATATTCAGTTCTTACACATATATATTCAGTTCTTACGCATATATATTCAGTTCTTACGCATATATTCAGTTCTTACACATATATATTCAGTTCTTA
>JAWPHD010026067.1:5000-14319 GCA_037043455.1 Cyrtodaria siliqua | reverse complement strand
CCGTTCTTACATATATATATATATTCAGTTCTTACACATATATATTCCGTTCTTACACGTATTTATTCCGTTCTTACACATATATATTCCGTTCTTACACATATATATTCAGTTCTTACACATATATATTCACTTCTTACACATATATATTCAGTTCTTACACATATATATTCACTTCTTACACATATATATTCAGTTCTTACACATATATATTCACTTCTTACACATATATATTCCGTTCTTACACATATATATTCAGTTCATACGCATATATATTCCGTTCTTACACATATATATTCCATTCTTACACATATATATTCCGTTCTTACGCATATATATTCAGTTCTTACGCATATATATTCATTTCTTACACATATATGTTCAGTTCTTACGCATATATATTCAGTTCTTACACATATATATTCAGTTATTACACATATATATTCAGTTCTTACGCATATATATTCTTACACATATATTCCGTTCTTACACATATATATTCAGTTCTTACACATATATATTCCGTTCTTACACATATATATTCCGTTCTTACGTATATATATTCAGTTCTTACTCATATTTATTCCGCTCTTACGCATATATATTCAGTTTTTACGCATATATATTCATTACTTACGCATATATATTCAGTACTTACGCATATATATTGAGTTCTTACACATATATATTCAGTTCTTACACATATATATTCAGTTCTTACACATATATATTCCGTTCTTACGCATATATATTCAGTTCTTACGCATATATATTCCGTTCTTACGCATATATATTCAGTTCTTACGCATATATATTCCGTTCTTACACATATATATTCCGTTCTTACGCATATATATTCTTACACATATATATTCCGTTCTTACACATATGTATTCCGTTCATATATATATTCCGTTCTTACACATATATATTCAGTTCTTACGCATATATATTCCGTTCTTACGCATATATATTCAGTTCTTACGCATATATATTCATTTCTTACACATACATGTTCAGTTCTTGCGCATATTTATTCAGTTTTACACATATATATTCAGTTATTACAAATATATATTCCGTTCTTACACATATATATTCAGTTCCTACACATATATATTCGGTTCTTACACATATATATTGCGTTCTTACACATATATATTCCGTTCTTACACATATATATTCAGTTCTTACACATATCTATTCACTTCTTAGACATATATATTCGGTTCTTACACATATATATTGCGTTCTCACACATATATATTCCGTTCTTACACATATATATTCAGTTCTTACACATATCTATTCACTTCTTAGACATATATATTCCATTCTTACACATATATATTCCGTTCTTACACATATATATTGCGTTCTTAAGCATATATATTCAGTTCTTACGCATATATTCAGTTCTTACGCATATATATTCAGTTCTAACGCATATATGTTCAGTTATTACGCATATATGTTCAGTTCTTACGCATATATGTTCAGTTCTTACGCAAATATATTCAGTTCTTACGCATATATATTCAGTTCTTACACATATATATTCAGTTTTACGCATATATATTCAGTTCTTACGCATATATATTCAGTTCTTACGCATATATATTCAGTTCTTACGCATATATATTCAGTTCTTACATATATATATTTAGTTCTTACACATATATTTTCAGTTCTTACACATATATATTCAGTTCTTTCACATATATATTCCGTTTTTACACATATATATTCCGTTCTTACACATATATATTCTGTTATTACACATATATATTTCGTTCTTACAAGTATATATTCCGTTCTTACACATATATATTCCGTTCTTACACATATATATTCCGTTCTTACACATATATTCCGTTCTTACGCATATATATTCCGTTCTTTCGCATATATATTCAGTTTTACGCTAAATTATTCAGTTCTTACTCATATATTTTCAGTTCTTACACGTATATATTGAGTTCTTACACATATATATTCAGTTCTTACGCATATATATTCCGTTCTTACACATATATATTCAGTTCTTACACATATATATTCAGTTCTTACACATATATATTCCGTTCTTACACATATATATTCCGTTCTTACAAGTACATATTCCGTTCTTACGCATATATATTCCGTTCTTACGCATATATGTTCAGTTCTTACGCATATATATTCAGTTCTTACGCATATATTCCGTTCTTACACATATATATTCCGTTCTTACGCATATATATTCTTACACATATATTCCGTTCTTACACATATATATTCCGTTCTTACACATATATATTCCGTTCTTTCACATATATTCCGTTCTTACGCATATATATTCCGTTCTTACACATATATATTCCGTTCTTACGCATATATATTCTTACACATATATTCCGTTCTTACACATAAATATTCAGTTCTTACACATAAATATTCCGTTCTTACACATATATATTCCGTTTTAACGCATATATATTCCGTTCTTACACATGTATATTCCGTCCTTACACATATATTCCGTTTTAACGCATATATATTCCGTTCTTACACATGTATATTCCGTCCTTACACATATATTCCGTTTTTAATACGTATATATTCCGTTCTTACACATATATATATATTCAGTTCTTACACATATATATTCCGTTCTTACACGTATTTATTCCGTTCTTACACATACATATTCCGTTCTTACACATATATATTCAGTTCTTACACATATATATTCACTTCTTACACATATATATTCAGTTCTTACACATATATATTCACTTCTTACACATATATATTCAGTTCTTACACATATATATTCACTTCTTACACATATATATTCCGTTCTTACACATATATATTCAGTTCATACGCATATATATTCCGTTCTTACACATATATATTCCGTTCTTACACATATATATTCCGTTCTTACGCATATATATTCAGTTCTTACGCATATATATTCTTACACGTATATATTCCGTTCTTACACATATGTATTCCGTTCATATATATATTCCGTTCTTACACATATATATTCAGTTCTTACGCATATATATTCCGTTCTTACACATATATATTCCGTTCTTACGCATATATATTCAGTTCTTACGCATATATATTCATTTCTTACACATACATGTTCAGTTCTTGCGCATATTTATTCAGTTTACACATATATATTCAGTTATTACAAATATATATTCCGTTCTTACACATATATATTCAGTTCCTACACATATATATTCGATTCTTACACATATATATTGCGTTCTTACACATATTTATTCCGTTCTTACACATATATATTCAGTTTTTACACATATCTATTCACTTCTTAGACATATATATTCGGTTCTTACACATATATATTGCGTTCTCACACATATATATTCCGTTCTTACACATATATATTCAGTTCTTACACATATCTATTCACTTCTTAGACATATATATTCCGTTCTTACACATATATATTCCGTTCTTACACATATATATTGCGTTCTTAAGCATATATATTCAGTTCTTACGCATATATTCAGTTCTTACGCATATATATTCAGTTCTAACGCATATATGTTCAGTTATTACGCATATATGTTCAGTTCTTACTCATATATGTTCAGTTCTTACGCATATATATTCAGTTCTTACGCATATATATTCAGTTCTTAAATATATATATTCAGTTTTACGCATATATATTCAGTTCTTACGCATATATATTCAGTTCTTACGCATATATATTCAGTTCTTACGCATATATATTCAGTTCTTACATATATATATTTAGTTCTTACACATATATTTTCAGTTCTTACACATATATATTCAGTTCTTACACATATATATTCCGTTTTTACACATATATATTCCGTTCTTACACATATATATTCTGTTATTACACATATATATTTCGTTCTTACACGTATATATTCCGTTCTTACACATATATATTCCGTTCTTACACATATATATTCCGTTCTTACACATATATTCCGTTCTTACGCATATATATTCCGTTCTTTCGCATATATATTCAGTTTTACGCTAATATATTCAGTTCTTACTCATATGTTTTCAGTTCTTACACGTATATATTGAGTTCTTACACATATATATTCAGTTCTTACGCATATATATTCCGTTGTTACACATATATATTCCGTTCTTACGCATATATATTCCGTTCTTACACATATATATTCAGTTCTTACACATATATATTCAGTTCTTACACATATATATTCCGTTCTTTCACATATATATTCCGTTCTTACAAGTACATATTCCGTTCTTACGCATATATATTCCGTTCTTACGCATATATGTTCAGTTCTTACGCATATATATTCAGTTCTTACGCATATATTCCGTTCTTACACATATATATTCCGTTCTTACGCATATATATTCTTACACATATATTCCGTTCTTACACATATATATTCCGTTCTTACACATATATATTCCGTTCTTACACATATATTCCGTTCTTACGCATATATATTCCGTTCTTACACATATATATTACGTTCTTACGCATATATATTCTTACACATATATTCCGTTCTTACACATAAATATTCAGTTCTTACACATAAATATTCCGTTCTTACACATATATATTCCGTTTTAACGCATATATATTCCGTTCTTACACATGTATATTCCGTCCTTACACATATATTCCGTTCTTACACGTATATATTCCGTTCTTACACATATATATATATATTCAGTTCTTACACATATATATTCCGTTTTTACACGTATTTATTCTGTTCTTACACATACATATTCCGTTCTTACACATATATATTCAGTTCTAACACATATATATTCACTTCTTACACATATATATTCAGTTCTTACACATATATATTCACTTCTTACACATATATATTCAGTTCTTACACATATATATTCACTTCTTACACATATATATTCCGTTCTTACACATATATATTCAGTTCATACGCATATATATTCCGTTCTTACACATATATATTCCGTTCTTACACATATATATTCCGTTCTTACGCATATATATTCAGTTCTTACGCATATATATTCATTTCTTACACATATATGTTCAGTTCTTACGCATATATATTCAGTTCTTACACATATATATTCAGTTATTACACATATATATTCAGTTCTTACACATATATATTCAGTTCTTACGCATATATATTCCGTTGTTACACATATATATTCCGTTCTTACGCATATATATTCCGTTCTTACACATATATATTCAGTTCTTACACATATATATTCAGTTCTTACACATATATATTCAGTTATTACACATATATATTCAGTTCTTACACATATATATTCAGTTCTTACGCATATATATTCCGTTGTTACACATATATATTCCGTTCTTACGCATATATATTCCGTTCTTACACATATATATTCAGTTCTTACACATATATATTCAGTTCTTACATATATATATTCCGTTCTTACGCATATATATTCCGTTCTTACGCATATATGTTCAGTTCTTACGCATATATATTCAGTTCTTACGCATATATTCCGTTCTTACACATATATATTCCGTTCTTACGCATATATATTCTTACACATATATTCCGTTCTTACACATATATATTCCGTTCTTACACATATATATTCCGTTCTTACACATATATTCCGTTCTTACGCATATATATTCCGTTCTTACACATATATATTCCGTTCTTACGCATATATATTCTTACACATATATTCCGTTCTTACACATAAATATTCCGTTCTTACACATATATATTCCGTTCTTACGCATATATATTCTTACACATATATTCCGTTTTTACACGTATATATTCCGTTCTTACACATATATATCTATTCAGTTCTTACACATATATATTCCGTTCTTACACGTATTTATTCCGTTCTTACACATACATATTCCGTTCTTACACATATATATTCAGTTCTTACACATATATATTCACTTCTTACACATATATTTTCAGTTCTTACACATATATATTCACTTCTTACACATATATATTCAGTTCTTACACATATATATTCACTTCTTACACATATATATTCCGTTCTTACACATATATATTCAGTTCATACGCATATATATTCCGTTCTTACACATATATATTCCGTTCTTACACATATATATTCAGTTCTTACGCATATATATTCAGTTCTTAGGCATATATATTCATTTCTTACACATACATGTTCAGTTCTTACGCATATTTATTCAGTTTTACACATATATATTCAGTTATTACAAATATATATTCCGTCTTACACATATATATTCAGTTCCTACACATATATATTCGGTTCTTACACATATATATTGCGTTCTTACACATATATATTCCGTTCCAACACATATATATTCAGTTCTTACACATATCTATTCACTTCTTAGACATATATATTCGGTTCTTACACATATATATTGCGTTCTCACACATATATATTCCGTTCTTACACATATATATTCAGTTCTTACACATATCTATTCACTTCTTAGACATATATATTCCGTTCTTACACATATATATTCAGTTCTTACGCATATATTCAGTTCTTACGCATATATATTCAGTTCTAACGCATATATGTTCAGTTATTACGCATATATGTTCAGTTCTTACGCATATATGTTCAGTTCTTACGCATATATATTCAGTTCTTACGCATATATATTCAGTTCTTACACATATATATTCAGTTTTACGCATATATATTCAGTTCTTACGCATATATATTCAGTTCTTACGCATATATATTCAGTTCTTACGCATATATATTCAGTTCTTACATATATATATTTAGTTCTTACACATATATTTTCAGTTCTTACACATATATATTCCGTTCTTACACATATATATTCCGTTCTTACGCATATATATTCAGTTCTTACGCATATATATTCCGTTCTTACACATATATATTCCGTTCTTACGCATATATATTCTTACACGTATATATTCCGTTCTTACACATATGTATTCCGTTCTTATATATATTCCGTTCTTACACATATATATTCAGTTCTTACGCATATATATTCCGTTCTTACACAAATATATTCAGTTCTTACACATATATATTCCGTTTTTACACATATATATTCCGTTCTTACACATATATATTCTGTTATTACACATATATATTCCGTTCTTACACGTATATATTCCGTTCTTACACATATATATTCCGTTCGTACACATATATATTCCGTTCTTACAAATATATATTCAGTTCTTACGCATATATATTCTTACACATATATTCCGTTCTTACACATATATATTCAGTTTTTACGCATATATATTCATTACTTACGCATATATATTCAGTACTTACGCATATATATTGAGTTCTTACACATATATATTCAGTACTTACACATATATATTCAGTTCTAACACATATATATTCCGTTCTTACGCATATATATTCAGTTCTTACGCATATTTATTCCGCTCTTACGCATATATATTCAGTTTTTACGCATATATATTCATTACTTACGCATATATATTCAGTACTTACGCATATATATTGAGTTCTTACACATATATATTCAGTACTTACACATATATATTCAGTTCTTACACATATATATTCCGTTCTTACGCATATATATTCAGTTCTTACGCATATATATTCCGTTCTTACGCATATATATTCAGTTCTTACGCATATATATTCCGTTCTTACACATATATATTCCGTTCTTACGCATATATAATCTTACACGTATATATTCCGTTCTTACACATATGTATTCCGTACATATATATATTCCGTTCTTACACATATATATTCATTTCTTACGCATATATATTCCGTTCATACACATATATATTCTTACACATATATTCCTTTCTTACAAATATATATTCAGTTCTTACACATATATATTCCGTTCTTACGCATATATATTCCGTTCTTACACATATATATTCAGTTCTTACACATATATATTCAGTTGTTACACATATATATTCCGTTCTTACACATATATATTCCGTTATTACAAGTACATATTCCGTTCTTACGCATATATATTCCGTTCTTACGCATATATATTCAGATCTTACGCATATGTTCCGTTCTTACACATATATATTCCGTTCTTACGCATATATATTCTTACACATATATTCCGTTCTTACGCATATATATTCAGTTCTTACTCATATTTATTCCGCTCTTACGCATATATATTCAGTTTTTACGCATATATATTCATTACTTACGCATATATATTCAGTACTTACGCATATATATTGAGTTCTTACACATATATATTCAGTTCTTACACATATATATTCAGTTCTTACACATATATATTCCGTTCTTAGGCATATATATTCAGTTCTTACGCATATATATTCCGTTCTTACGCATATATATTCAGTTCTTACGCATATATATTCCGTTCTTACACATATATATTCAGTTCTTACGCATATATATTCTTACACGTATATATTCCGTTCTTACACATATGTATTCCGTTCATATATATATTCCGTTCTTACACATATATATTCAGTTCTTACGCATATATATTCCGTTCTTACACATATATATTCCGTTCTTACGCATATATATTCAGTTCTTACGCATATATATTCATTTCTTACACATACATGTTCAGTTCTTGCGCATATTTATTCAGTTTTACACATATTTATTCAGTTATTAAAAATATATATTCCGTTCTTACACATATATATTCAGTTCCTACACATATATATTCGGTTCTTACACATATATATTGCGTTCTTACACATATATATTCCGTTCTTACACATATATATTCAGTTCTTACACATATCTATTCACTTCTTAGACATATATATTCCGTTCTTACACATATATATTCCGTTCTTACACATATATATTCCGTTCTTACGCATATATATTCAGTTCTTATGCATATATATTCAGTTCTTACGCATATATATTCAGTTCTTACACATATATATTCCGTTTTTACACATAAATATTCCGTTCTTACACATATATATTGTGTTCTTACACATATATATTCCGTTCTTACACGTATATATTCAGTTCTTACACATATATATTCAGTTCTTACGCATATATATTCAGTTCTTACGAATATATATTCAGTTCTTACGCATATATATTCAGTTCTTACACATATATATTCAGTTCTTACACATATATATTCACTTCTTACGCATATATATTCAGTTCTTACGCATATATATTCAGTTCTTACACATATATATTCAGTTCTTACGCATATATATTCAGTTCTTACACA
>JAWPHD010026066.1:0-14320 GCA_037043455.1 Cyrtodaria siliqua | reverse complement strand
TACAGGTTTGCTGCAATAATCATAACAAGTATCATAGTAACAACTATTACAACACGCCAGATAATAATGTACATATTCTATACGTAATACCTTTATAAATAATAACCATTTGGACACTCAGATCGCAGAAAGAGCAACGTTATCTCTATTTTTTCTATTTACCCGTAAACGAATTACGTCCCTTGGACATAAAATGTCAACGAGTATCATTTTGCGTGCCATAGAGTGCCAGTGGCATTTCTGACGTGGTCATCTCTGTTGAAAGTACGTATACAAATGAAAAACTTACGGTGAAACTCATTGTTGCCGTGTCACGGCTTGTACATGCAACTTCTGGGCTCACTTGGTAAGAGATTAACGTTGTGTCTTGATACAGGTTTGCTGCAATAATCATAACAAGTATCATAGTAACAACCATTACAACACGCCAGATAATAATGTACATATTCTTTACGTAATACCTTTATAAATAATAACCATTTGGACACTCAGATCGCAGAAAGAGCAACGTTATCTCTATTTTTTCTATTTACCCGTAAACGAATTACGTCTCTTGGACATAAAATGTCAACGAGTATCATTTTGCGTGCCATAGAGTGCCAGTGGCATTTCTGACGTGGTCATCTCTGTTGAAAGTACGTATACAAATGAAAAACTTACGGTGAAACTCATTGTTGCCGTGTCATGGCTTGTACATGCAACTTCTGGGCTCACTTGGTAAGAGATTAACGTTGTGTCTTGATACAGGTTTGCTGCAATAATCATAACAAGTATCATGTTAACAACCATTACAACACGCCAGATAATAATTTACATATTCTATACGTAATACCTTTATAAATAATAACCATTTGGACACTCAGATCGCAGAAAGGGCAACGTTATCTCTATTTTTTCTATTTACCCGTAAACGAATTACGTCCCTTGGACATAAAATGTCAACGAGTATCATTTTGCGTGCCATAGAGTGCCAGTGGCATTTCTGACGTGGTCATCTCTGTTGAAAGTACGTATACAAATGAAAAACTTACGGTGAAACTCATTGTTGCCGTGTCATGGCTTGTACATGCAACTTCTGGGCTCACTTGGTAAGAGATTAACGTTGTGTCTTGATACAGGTTTGCTGCAATAATCATAACAAGTATCATAGTAACAACCATTACAACACGCCAGATAATAATGTACATATTCTTTACGTAATACCTTTATAAATAATAACCATTTGGACACTCAGATGGCAGAAAGAGCAACGTTATCTCTATTTTTTCTATTTACCCGTAAACGAATTACGTCCCTTGGACATAAAATGTCAACGAGTATCATTTTGCGTGCCATAGAGTGCCAGTGGCATTTCTGACGTCGTCATCTCTGTTGAAAGTACGTATACAAATGAAAAACTTACGGTGAAACACATTGTTGCCGTGTCATGGCTTGTACATGCAACTTCTGGGCTCACTTGGTAAGAGATTAACGTTGTGTCTTGATACAGGTTTGCTGCAATAATCATAACTAGTATCATAGTAACAACCATTACAACACGCCAGATAATAATGTACATATTCTTTACGTAATACCTTTATAAATAATAACCATTTGGACACTCAGATCGCAGAAAGAGCAACGTTATCTCTATTTTTTCTATTTACCCGTAAACGAATTACGTCCCTTGGACATAAAATGTCAACGAGTATCATTTTGCGTGCCATAGAGTGCCAGTGGCATTTCTGACGTGGTCATCTCTGTTGAAAGTACGTATACAAATGAAAAACTTACGGTGAAACTCATTGTTGCCGTGTCATGGCTTGTACATGCAACTTCTGGGCTCACTTGGTAAGAGATTAACGTTGTGTCTTGATACAGGTTTGCTGCAATAATCATAACAAGTATCATGTTAACAACCATTACAACACGCCAGATAATAATGTACATATTCTATACGTAATACCTTTATAAATAATAACCATTTGGACACTCAGATCGCAGAAAGAGCAACGTTATCTCTATTTTTTCTATTTACCCGTAAACGAATTACGTCCCTTGGACATAAAATGTCAACGAGTATCATTTTGCGTGCCATAGAGTGCCAGTGGCATTTCTGACGTGGTCATCTCTGTTGAAAGTACGTATACAAATGAAAAACTTACGGTGAAACTCATTGTTGCCGTGTCACGGCTTGTACATGCAACTTCTGGGCTCACTTGGTAAGAGATTAACGTTGTGTCTTGATGCAGGTTTGCTGCAATAATCATAACAAGTATCATAGTAACAACCATTACAACACGCCAGATAATAATGTACATATTCTTTACGTAATACCTTTATAAATAATAACCATTTGGACACTCAGATCGCAGAAAGAGCAACGTTATCTCTATTTTTTCTATTTACCCGTAAACGAATTACGTCTCTTGGACATAAAATGTCAACGAGTATCATTTTGCGTGCCATAGAGTGCCAGTGGCATTTCTGACGTGGTCATCTCTGTTGAAAGTACGTATACAAATGAAAAACTTACGGTGAAACTCATTGTTGCCGTGTCATGGTTTGTACATGCAACTTCTGGGCTCACTTGGTAAGAGATTAACGTTGTGTCTTGATACAGGTTTGCTGCAATAATCATAACAAGTATCATAGTAACAACCATTACAACACGCCAGATAATAATGTACATATTCTTTACGTAATACCTTTATAAATAATAACCATTTGGACACTCAGATCGCAGAAAGAGCAACGTTATCTCTATTTTTTCTATTTACCCGTAAACGAATTACGTCCCTTGGACATAAAATGTCAACGAGTATCATTTTGCGTGCCATAGAGTGCCAGTGGCATTTCTGACGTGGTCATCTCTGTTGAAAGTACGTATACAAATGAAAAACTTACGGTGAAACTCATTGTTGCCGTGTCATGGCTTGTACATGCAACTTCTGGGCTCACTTGGTAAGAGATTAACGTTGTGTCTTGATACAGGTTTGCTGCAATAATCATAACAAGTATCATAGTAACAACCATTACAACACGCCAGATAATAATGTACATATTCTATACGTAATACCTTTATAAATAATAACCATTTGGACACTCAGATCGCAGAAAGAGCAACGTTATCTCTATATTTTCTATTTACCCGTAAACGAATTACGTCCCTTGGACATAAAATGTCAACGAGTATCATTTTGCGTGCCATAGACTGCCAGTGGCATTTCTGACGTGGTCATCTCTGTTGAAAGTACGTATACAAATGAAAAACTTACGGTGAAACTCATTGTTGTCGTGTCATGGCTTGTACATCCAACTTCTGGGCTCACTTGGTAAGAGATTAACGTTGTGTCTTGATACAGGTTTGCTGCAATAATCATAACAAGTATCATAGTAACAACCATTACAACACGCCAGATAATATTGTACATATTCTATACGTAATACCTTTATAAATAATAACCATTTGGACACTCAGATCGCAGAAAGAGCAACGTTATCTTTATTTTTTCTATTTACCCGTAAACGAATTACGTCCCTTGGACACATTACGTGGACACGGTCTTACCTTTATGACCCCAAGGTCGCATCTTTGCCTATATGGCGAAACGGGGTACCCTGGGGTCATCATTATAGTCGGTCATATCTAGCTCAAATCTAGCTCAAATTGCTTCATTTTGTGTTTTTATCGAAATATAGTTGTTATCAAATCTATAATGAAACGTTTCTTTTTTTTTTATACTTAAAATGTGTGTTTAATCGATAAAATATAAATCGGTACGAACGCAGCATCGGTGCGAATTTGTAAGCTCCGCCTACTTTGTGACGTCATAACATATTCAAAGCCGTACAACATACACACAAAAAATAGATCTTCACTAATCATAGTTATTCGATATTGTACTTATAATTAAATATAATATTTGTTAAAGACGTATTCGAAACTTATCTTTTATTGATATTAAAAAGAAAATATGTAAATATTTTATTAACTACAAATAATAACCGAGATTCTGCAACGCGTATTTATACAGAAAGTATTCACGATGCATTCGCGCGCCATTTTATTATTTTCAGTCCAGACTCCTTCGCGTATAGCTAAATTAATTAATTAATTAGCCGGAACGTTCTCAATAGATCAAATTGTTTAAGCCATTGACGGCGCGCTGGGCCTGGGAGAGAGCGCGTGTGACAGAGATTCGCCAGAATGGCGCGAGAATTCATTTTCTGCAGTCGTCGAAATTCCACGACCGGGTTGCAAGATAATTTTGGTGAAATTCGAGCGGACTTCGACATTGATCACGAACTTAACCAAGGTAAGCCAAATAGTATGTTCCCTTCATCCCTCTTAGAGAGTTCCAGCGGATATATCCGTACAGTACCCTATAACCACAGGAATTTGAAATTATATGTTGCGTATGAATAAAAATCACGACAACACGTATTTAGGGTAGATCTATAATAAAACGATGGGTGGGGTACATATTTTTTCATCATTTTATTCCTACACAACTTACAATATCGAATTCCTGTGCTATAACTTACAACACCCCGCAAACCCCTCCCCAATGTAGTTTGTTTCTCCCGGTAGAGCGTTTCTTCAGATCACCCCACCCCAGCTAGCCACCTAGTTCCTAAATGTGATGAGACCGCGATCATCTTCCAAAATGTTAACAACTGCAGTATTTACATTTAAAATTGTGAATCGGTTGATGGTCCTATGCTCAGGTGAAAAGCGCTACAGGTGGGGCTGACCCTGCAAGCTAGAGACCCTCAGATAAAGTCCCGGTTGGGGTACAATATTTTCCCCACCTGTTCTATTTTGCACAGCCCTCATAAAAGTAATTAAATGGAGCTCATACGTTGATAATCCGAGCCTTCTCTGACCTTACCAGCCCTTTTTATGATTTTGATATTTTATCCGGCTGTGAAAAGCTGCAAACAAAAGAAGAAAAGGGGGCTAAGTTGCGGTACACTTTTACCATGCAAATGAGGTCTGCGGCAAAGTTGCAGCGAACAAATATGCAAATGAGCTTCTGGCGATGTTCAGGGCAACTTTGCCGCTGACCTCATTTGCATGGTAAAAGTGTACCGCAACTTTGCAATAAATTTCATTTGCATAACACTTTTAGCTGTAATCTTCTGGTGATGTTTTGGCAATGTTTGCTACAACTTTGCCGCAGAACTCATTTACATCTGGTAGGAGTGTGCGGCAACTTTGCAGCAAATTTCATTTGCATAAAATGTTTCTCTGCAATGTTCTAGCTATCTGGCGATGCTTGTGCTGACGTTTGCTGCAAAGTTGCGGCAATGTTCGCCAATACATCGCGGCAAACTTTTTGCAAAATAAATAAAGGACTGAAATTATAAAATAGAACAATGGTGCGCCGTTTAAAAAAATAATAATTATTATGCTGAATTCATATTGTAAATTAAAATTCTGGAATACAAATTTATCCTAATCCGTAACTTACAAAGTTGACAAAGCCATACAATAATAAATTACATCCAGACATGTGTAAAATGCAAGTTTATGCTCATTTTCATGGAAATGTCAAAAACTCCTAACTTTCATTCAAATATTACTCTAATTTACTTGGAAATGTCAAATGTTGTCTTTTTCCACATTACTCCCATTTTTATGGAGATGTCAAGCGCTGTCATTTCTGCATTACTCTCATTTTCATGGAGATGTCGAACACTTTCATTACTCCCATTTTCATGGAAATGTCTAGCACTGTCATTTCTGCATTACTCTCAATTTCATGGAGATGTCGAGCGCTGTCATTTCTGCATTACTCCCATTTTCTTAGAGATGTCGAGCTCCGTCATTCCTGCATTACTCTCATTTTCATAGAGATGTCGAGCGCTGCCACTTCTGCATTACTCCTATTTTCATAGAGATGTCGATTGCTGTAATTTCTGCATTACTCCCAGTTTCATGGAGATATCGAGCACTGTAATTTCTGCATTACTCCTGTTTTCACAGAGATGTCGAGCGCTGTCATTTCTGCATTACTCCTATTTTCATAGAGATGTCGAGTGCTGTAATTTCTGCATTACTCCTATTTTCATAGAGATGTCGAGTGCTGTAATTTCTGCATTACTCTCAGTTTCATGGAGATGTCGAACGCTGTAATTTCTGCATTACTCCCATTTTCTTAGAGATATCGAGCTCTGTCATTCCTGCATTACTGAACTCTCATTTTCATAAAGATTTCCAGCTCTGCCATTTCTGTATTAGGCTTAATAAAATTATACCTGAGTTTACTGTAACCCGACCGACCCTCTGAAAACACCCCCGACTCCCCTTTTTTTTATTGAAAAAAAAAATTAAAAAAGAAACAAACATTTTTTTTTTTTTTTTTTTGAAAATAAAGTTTTGTTCACACGATCACGGCTGACTCATGAGCTCATTGTCCTGCTGTTGGAACTGACCCTCTTCCGGACTTGCAAAAAAATAAATTAACCTGTTTTATCACTTTGCAATAATTGCAAGTGATTGCAGGGCTCGAAATTAGCACTAGTCCTGTAGCCCGAGGCTAGCAAAAATGCTGCCGGGCTAGCAAAGTCTGTGTCTGGGTAGTCCCGATGGGCTAGAAACAAAAATTATTCAAATAAGAAATAAATTATAAATCGAATCGACGATAGATTATGTAGTGACAGCACTGTCTAACCTAACCGGTCTTTTAAAAACCTGATATTTCCAAAGTTTCAATAAATGTAAAACTCGTATAAAGAAATGGAAACTTGAATTAAAGGGGTTGATGCACCATTTTCAAACACTGTTTATTTTAAAGGGCTCTGAAAAACTTGAAAAAAGCTGACAGAATTATCAAAATGCCATGAAAGATAAAGAAAATATGACCTATTGAAACTTTGCAAAGAAACATAAATGGAGGCAGCCATATTTGAACGATGACGTCATCGCGCCTTTCTACCATATATGGCATATTGGCAAAATGTTGTTTAAAGCAAAGAAAAACATTGCAGATGAAAAATAAGCATACCATTTGTTCATTTTGCATCTGTATATTTAATTTTAATCAATTTGCAGTGATTTTCTTTGCTATAAAATATAGTTTATCAATATTCCATAAATGGTAAAAAGACAAGATGACTTCATCGTTCAAACAGGGGCACAGACTAACTCTATTTAGCTAGGAGCCAGCTGGGCCCCTGACTTAGAATTTTTAGGGGCCCAGCCCAAAAGTTAGGGGCCCAACAAAATATTATTTTATTTTACCACTCTGGTGCATAATTTATGAACAATTACATGCATTTACTCCGTGTTTATTGAATATCATAAACAACATTACTGATCATTACAAGTCCAAGTTATCTATTTAATTATAAATAGTATTGTTAATGAGTTTTGTTATAAATGATCACAACCAGAATATGTAAATTATTGTAATAAAAGATTAAAAAAGATTAGCTATTATTAAATTAATGTTTTATTTTGTTATAAATATTTTATGTTGACATACAGTTTTAAAATTAATGTATGAGACCTTTTTTTATCAACATGATTCCCTGCCATATAATTATAATTGATGATTAACCGGAATCCAAAAACCGGAAGTGAAACCTAATTATTTCCCCTTCAAATTATAACACGAATTTATGATCATGTGTAAAATAAACACTACCATGTCTGTTTTAATGTTGATTTTATACCAGCAAATGTTACTTGTACTCTTGCACATCTAATTTTACATTGACATTCGAAGCTCGGAGCACCGTAACATGCAGTTTTGTGGGAAACCGTACATCGCAACATCTCAAAATTGTCTCGTTTCCGAAGTGGAAAAATAAAAACAAACGTTTGTTTTGTTATTATTTTGTTAAGGGTTTGTCTATTTCGGCCAACAGTATGTAGTTCACGGGACCAAAGCAAAATTTGCGGGGTAAAATCCTCGAACTTAAATGTTTGTGTTGAATGATTACCCTTTTTCCGTTTTTTTGGATTGAATATTTTTGCACATGTGCGCGTGAAAGTCAAATTTTGGTCACCCAGACCATTTTTTACTCGCCAATGGCGACTGCTAATTTGTGCCCCTGTCAAATATGGCCGCCTCCATTTATGTTCCTTCCAGATTTTCAATAGGTCATATCTCTTTTATTTGTCATGGCATTTTGATAATTCTTTCAGCTTTTTTCAAGTTTTTCAGAGCCCTTTAAAGTAAACATTGAAAATGGTGCATCAACCCCTTTAAAATAGTATTTTCTATTGAATATTATATTGGGCTAGTAATTTTTGAGAAGGTCTAGCAATTTTACCCAACTACTAGGCCGGTGGTCTAGTAAACTAAAAGTGTTAATTTCTAGTCCTTAATTGGGAAAAGAGCCAGTTGTTGTCGGGCCTTTTGGGAAACAATAAAACATACACAATTACATATTGTTATCTATTGTAGTTTTTAAAATACCACATTTTCCCTTTCATCAAAGCTCATGGCCACCTCAAGTGTTACTTCGCCATAAAAAAATAAAATAAAATGCCTACCTACCTACCCTATTTTTTTTAACAACGTTACAGTAAACACAGGTATAATTTTATTTGGCCTTACTCTCATTTTCATAAAGTTGTCGAGTGCTTTCATTTCTGCCTTACTCTCGTTTTCATGGTGATGTCGAGCGCTGTCATTTCTGCATTACTCCCATTTCATAGAGATGTTGAGTGCTGTCATTTCTGCATTATGCCCATTTTCATCGAGATGTCGAGCGCTGTCATTTCTGTATTACTTCCATTTTCATAGAGATGTCGAGCGCATTAATTTCTGCATTACTCATTTTTATGGAGATGTCGAGCACTGTCATTTCTGCATTTCTGGATATCTTAGAATAAGCAACAGACCCTAGACAGACACACAAACGTAAATATACACATTTACCTCTGGAGGTCAGGGGTTTTGAAGATGAAAAACTTGCTATTTTGCGACATATGAAAATAAAACGGTTAATATAAACTTACAATATACAGGTGTGGAACATCCTGTTCAGAATATTCACTCATACAGCTACATGATAACTGGCTATATTTATGCAAAAAGACCACAATTTCATGAACACAATGTCATGTGTTTCTAATAGTATAACCTCTACATGATACTGCTTCAGATCAAAGGAAATTGCATAATACCTGGCAATAATAATTAACTGACCCAGTGAGCAATTTTATGTTCCAGCATTTCTTTTTCACTCTATCATAAATTGGGTGTTTCTACATGACTGTACACTGTCTTTGGCACATGTATATTTAGGCATTAAACAGACCTGTTGGCAAGGCCTATGTAAACTTCAAAATTCAAATATACATTCTAAAAGTCCAGACTCTATTGTACCCATCTCGGTACGCCCTAAGTAAGGCACATTGAGTTTGTTGGCGGAGGGACTATAAACCTTAGAACTACACAAACATACACACGACTGTACACTTATATTTTTCTGATATTAGCATTAATTATCTTTATGAAAATTCAGAATGACTTAAAACTATTAAATTGGCTTGTCATCATGTTATAAATGCAAATTAATACTGCATTTTGCACTTGGGATACAATTTTAATTGTTCTCAGGTTTAAATGTTTGAGTTATCATGGTGTTTGGTATTTAAAAATGTTCTTGCAACACAATAATACATATTTTGCTTATTCTGAAAGAAATATGGTTCCACTAAAAATGTATACTTAGCAAAATGACTCGTTCAAGTGGTCCTTTGACATAAAATGCAAATTTCACTTTAGTAATAAGTAACACAGAAATAATAAAATTCTGTATAAAGTTTTAAGTTTTGCGATGATGTTTTGGCGAATAGAGATACAGCAGATCAGAATGGAAAAGTTTGTCGTGATGTTGTGGCGAATAAAGAAACTGCAAATCTGAACTGAAAAGTTTGTGATGATGTTACGGCGTGCAATAAAACAATTAATCAGAATGGTAAAGTTTGTCGTGATGTTGTGGCGAACAAAAAATACTGCAAGTAAGTTTGTGGTGATGTTATGGTGAACGTTCCAAATAAATAAATGTTTGTAGCGAACTTCTGGCAAACATATATAGGTTTTTGGCGAGTTTGCGGCAAATTCACCGAAGATTACCATGGTGTTTGCGGCAACATTACCGCTAGTGGCGAACAATTAATATACACTCGGTACATTTGAAAACGCACATCTTTTTTGCTGATGAAATTTATTATGAATAAAGCTACAACAACAAAATTTTGTAGTATTCATATATCATCTTTATTTTATTCATTTGCCAAATTTCATCAGCTTTGGTCATGCCCCCAGACCCACAAAGCGGCCTCCAGCGCTACGTGAGGTCGACAAACAACCACTGATGGTTCGGCTTCACATCCGAAATGTTTCATGAAAATGGTGAATGTCTCATTAAAATCAAGCAAATGGGACATTTTGTCTCATTGAAATTCACTCTTAGGGTGATCCCTGCCTGTTATTTTTGGTGCCCTGCCTCGTTTGTTAGCATGATTAAAGGCCAGGTAACTGACTGACTGAACTGTATTTCCTAAGATTCAGGGGCAAATTAATATCGAGTTGGTGTTTACAGAATTTAGTAACTCACAAACCAACATCTTTGGCAGACTTTGCATGGTATCATGAAATTGGTAAAATCCTACACTCCTTGCCAGAACCTTGTCATCATTTGGTAGATTATAATACATACATGTATATTTATATGTATTACAGTAACCAGTTACATGTCTCGCTAAACAGATATTACCCTTGCCAGTCACGGTAGGAACTTTCTGGCCCTTAAACAAATTTTCTGTGTTTTTCGGTTCTTGTTTATTTCTTAATAAAAAGTTTTGCCTACCTACATGTACCTACCCTATTTTTTTTTTGAAGCCGTTAGCGGAAAACAAACCATTTTTTTGTTTTGGCCTTATAGAAAATAATGGATGAAATACACATTGCAAATAGTTTCTATTTTTTTGTTTCAGGTGACAAGAATGGGAAAAGTTCATAATTTCATACAGGTTTGGATTTGCCTGAATGTTTCATTCCCAGATCTAAAAGTCTTAATACCTTTCAAAATGAAAGTGAAATGAAGACATACAAGAGGGTTTCTTCAAACTATTGATATTTAAAAAAAGCAAATTGGTCAACCCCGTGCTTTTTGCTGGATAATTAGAGCAACAGACGTCAAGTTTCACAAAGAAAGTATTTTTAAGAAAATTCAGGAAGTTCTACAGTGATCCAGAGTGGTGCTTGTACATATATGTACATGTAGAGCAATGTAAAATTAACTGTGTTGTGAGACGTAAAACCAAACCTCATCCGGTTCAGAAGATGCATTCTATAAGAGCAGCTGATTGATGCAGATTTGTGTTTTCTGAAGAAAAAAAAAACAGTATTCATAATGGCAAAAAAGTGAGTTTGAGGATTGTTAATCGGCATCAAGTGTGGATTAATGATTTTACAGTGTTAAATTGACTACATGGTGCAAGACATTCGGACTGTATACTCTACAACAAGAAGCACCTTGGATGGAGTTATGCATAAGAAGTGTGGTTACTCTCAATATGGGAGACAATCCATTCAACTCGGAACAAAACACACTCATTTGAACGTTTCCGCACACATCATGTCATGGCAACATATATTTATGTAAAGAGTGTCTCGGATTACGTCGGAACCTTCATGTGAGCTGCCTTTGTAATAATAGTTTGTGTCTGAGATATGACCAGCTGAGCTTGGAACCACATCCAACAAACTGAGAGAGAAACAGATGTCTCCACACCACACCGAAATCTATACATGGGACCTGGACAGTATCTAGACTGCATGCTAGAGGTAATTATAAGTACTGTTGCTGTAATCAAGTAATGTATCACATTAGAATCATACCCCGCCCACTTCAAATGTACAGCATTGATTCGTAATAACTAAGGCCACCATTAAAAAATTGTTTGTTTGCAGTTTCCGACTCCTGGCTTTTAGGGGTGGGTCGGTAGGTAGGGATATTTGCAAATACATGTATCGTGTGCTTCACTAGTATTATCCATAGATTTTGTATTAACGAAACATTGATCAAATGTTCATTTATGGACACATGAAACAGACTTGGTAACTATTGAACAGTGCTAAGACGCTAAATTTTTCGAAGTAATGTTTCAAATGACAAAATCAAATCCAGTGCATACAATCTACACTCTTTTTATATAACATCTAAATCATATAAATTGAATATTCGTGGCACACTGCAAACAATCTTTTAATTTAGGCCCAATCGTAATTAAATCTATTATTTTTCACTCTTCAATAATGTCGGTCGCATACAGCCTCACATAATGATAAAGTAACCTTACGTTCAGTAATTTATTTGTCACTTTGTCAAAAATGTCGAATGTCAGGGCTGTACAAATATTTTTTTTAGCCACTAGTGCGGGACTAGTCACCCTGTCAAAAGTGATTAGTCCCAAAAAATTGTGACTAGTCCCAAAAAATAGACACAAGTCCTGAATTCTTTCGATTTCTCAATATGTTAAAACTGCGTCTTGCATACACATTACAATTCATTATACACAGCAAAGGAAACAATCCTTATTTACTCTTCAGACAATTAATGTATGTTTCAGTGGTATAGATTGTAAAATGCCATTGGGTGAAACAGTAGCAATAGTAAGAATCACATCTGCATTTTTAAATTGCAATATAGATATTCTGGGCTCTTCATTTGACCAAAAAATGTTTAGCCATTTTGGCTAAACCACCTCAATTTTCTTTAGCCAATGGGATTTTTGTTTAGCCTTTTTTGGCTAAGCTTTTTTAGCCATTTTAGCAGAATTTAATACAATTTCCGATTACATATTTGTATAATTTTCTTACCATTAATATATATGTATATATATATTAAACCAAGTTGAATGATATTAATTCTTTGACAGTTTCTAACAGTTAGATGGTTACATGATTGAACATGGTTAAAACTTGATTTTAATATGTTGCCTCTATTATCACCACTGCCTCTATTATTTGTCACAGTTGGGGACATGTTCCAATGATGAATGTTGTAAAAAAACACAGTTTTAAGCATACATGTATGCAGGTTCATTTTTATGACCTTTTTATATGTTGGTGCGTCGTGAAACCCTTCAATCAATCAAGCAATCAATCAATCAAGAAAGCAACCAAGCATGTACCCATGATGGAAAAAACTGATGACATAGTTATTGTTTCTGTTTCGTGTGGCCACGCGTACAACTCGAAAGAAATGGCTTGGTTTCAATGCGCGATGACAATGTATTGTTTACATGTACGTATCATTGGCTACTTTAAGTTTTGAATAACGGAGTTACAAAGTCATTATTTTAGTTAAAAGGGTGTAAATCTTTGTATGAGAAAGGTTAATTATTACCATTTTGATAATACGTCTTCGTTTTGTTTTCACGCTGTTTTGCGATGTTTTTGTTATTGAAAAATGCGACTTTTTTTCGGCAAGCTCTTGTTGGGTTTACAATTTTCCTCCAGTGTAAGCACACCAAGTGAGTTGCAGTTAGACGTCGCTAGGTAAAATAAGCTGTGTGTAATATAAAGCGCAATTGTCGTAACACCGTCTATAGATTTTAGGTCTTCTGTAAACACAGAGAACCCGTCAAGGATTATTCAGAAAAACATGGCCGCGCCCACGAACTACTTTCGCCAATTTCGCCAATACCAGCCGTCAGTTTACATGGGTTAAAATGACTTTTAGCCAAATTGGTGAAAGCACTTGACAAAAGTTTCGCCATTTGCAATTTGATTTCGCCTATGGCGACTGGCGAAGGCAAATGAAGAGCCCAGATATTGAGTTTCATATTACAGTTCAGATAATCATTTAATGGAGAGAAAAAATAGTTTTAACTTTATATAGGACTACGGTAAGGGGCTACAGATGAGATTCTTACATTTTACTAAGGCCAAAAAAAACACCTGTTTCCGGTGGCCCGACCGACCCTATTTTTAAGGGGCTAAAACTTTTTATGGAAACTAAAAAAAATAAAAATTGTTCTGAACCATGTGAACAATGATTTTAATATCACAATATATCGAGGTAAACTGACATCACAGAGAAACTTTCAGCTGTATCATCAACTTGTATGGGGTTTATGCAGCTGGGTTTATGAGATAAATACATGTAGAATCTCAGAATATCTTGCTCCAAAAAAAAACAGCAAGGTATTGTGAGATTCTACATGTATTTATCTCATAAACCCCATACAAGTTAATGATACAGCTGACAGTTGCTCTGTGATGTCAGTTACCTTGATATATTGTGATAAATCATTGTTCAGAACAAAAAAAAAAAATCTTCATAAAAAGTTTCAGGGTCGGCCATC
>JAWPHD010026065.1:0-14323 GCA_037043455.1 Cyrtodaria siliqua | reverse complement strand
ATATGTGTAAGAACGGAATATATGTGTAAGAACGGAATATATATGTGTAAGAAGTGAATATATATGTGTAAGAAGTGAATATATATGTGAAAGAACGGAATATATATATGTGAAAGAACGGAATATATATGTGTAAGAACTGAATATATATGTGTAAGAACTGAATATATATTTGTAAGAACTAGAATATATATGTGTAAGAACTGAATATATATGAGTAAGAACTGAATATATATGCGAAAGAACGGAATATAAATGTGTAAGAACGGAATATATATGCGTAAGAACGGAATATGTACGTGTAAGAACGAAATATATGTGTAAGAACGGAATATATATGTGTATATATGTGTAAGAAGGGAATATATATGTGTAAGAATTGAATATATATGTGTAAGAAGGGAATATATATCTGTAAGAACTGAATATATATGTGTAAGAACGGAATATATATGTGTAAGAACGGTATATGTACGTGTAAGAACGGAATATATATGTGTAAGAACTGAACATATATGTGTAAGAAATGAATATATATGCGTAAGAAATGAATATTTATGCGTAAGAGCTGAATATATATGCGTAATATCTGAATATATATCTGTAAGAACTGAATATATATGTGTAAGAACGGAATATATATGTGTAAGAAGTGAATATATATGTGTAAGAACAGAATATATATGTGTAAGAACGGAATATATATGTGTAAGAACAGAATAAATATATGTAAGAACGGAATATATATGTGTAAGAACTGAATATATATGTGTAAGAACTAAATATATATGCGTAAGAACTTAATACATATGCGTAAAACTGAATATATATGCATAATAACTGAACATATATGTATAAGAATTGAATATATATGCGTAAGAACTGAATATATATGCGTAAGAACGGACTATATATGTGTAAGAACTGAATATATATATGCGTAAGAACTGAATATATATTCGTAAAACTGAATATATATGCTTAAGAACTGAACATATATGTGTAAGAAATGATATATATGCGTAAGAACTGAATATATATGCGTAAGAATAGAATATATATGTGTAAGAACGGAATATATATGCGTAAGAACTGAATATATATGTGTAAGAACTGAATATATTTGTGTAAGAACGGGATATATATGTGTAAGAACGGAATATATATGTGTAATAACGGAATATATATGTGCAAGAACGGAATATATATGTGTTAGTACTGAATATATATGTGTAAGAACTGAATATATATGTGTAAGAACTGAATATATATTTGTAAGAACTGAATATATATGTGTAAGAACTGAATATATATGCGTAAGAACGGAATATATATGTGTAAGAACGGAATATATTTGTGTAAGAACGGAATATATATGTGTAAGAACGGAATATATATATGTGTATATATGTCTAAGAACTGAATATATATGTGTAAGAACTGAATACATATGTGTAAGAAGGGAATATATATGTGTAAGAACTGAATATATATGTGTAAGAATGGAATATATATGTGTAAGAACGGAATATATATGTGTGAGAACAGAATAAATACGTGTAAGAACTGAATATATATATGTAAGAACTGAATATATATGTGTAAGAACTGAATATATATGCGTAAGAAGTGAATACATATGCGTAAAACTGAATATATATGCATAATAACTGAACATATATGTGTAAGAAATGAATATATATGCGTAAGAACTGAATATATATGCGTAAGAAATGAATATATATCCGTAAGAACTGAATATATATGTGTAAGAACGGAATATATTTGTGTAAGAAGTGAATATATATGTGTAAGAACTGAATATATATGTGTAAGAACGGAATATATATGTGTAAGAACGGAATATATACGTGTAAGAACGGAATATATATTTGTAAGAACGGAATATATACGTGTAAGAACGGAATATATTTGTGTAAGAACTGAATATATATGTGTAAGAACTGAATATATATGTATAAGAACTGAATATATATTTGTAAGAACTGAATATATATGTGTAAGAACTGAATATATATGAGTTAGAACTGAATATATGCTTAAGAACGGAATCTATATGTGTAAGAACGGAATATATATGTGTAAGAACGGAATATGTACGTGTAAGAACGGAATATGTATGTGTAAGAACGGTATATATATGTGTATATATGTGTAAGAACGGAATATATGTGTAAGAACTGAATATATATGTGTAAGAAGTGAATATATATGAGTTAGAACTGAATATATATCCGTAAGAACGGAATATATATGAGTAACAACGGAATATATATGTGTAAGAACGGAATATGTACGTGTAAGAACGGAATATGTATGTGTAAGAACGGAATATATATGTGTATATATGTTTAAGAACGGAATATAAATGTAAGAACGGAATATATATGTGTAAGAAGTGAATATATATGTGTAAGAAGTGAATATATATGTGAAAGAACGGAATATATATATGTGAAAGAACGGAATATATATGTGTAAGAACTGAATTTATATGTGTAAGAACTGAATATATATTTGTAAGAACTGAATATATATGTGTAAGAACTGAATATATATGAGTAAGAACTGAATATATATGCGAAAGAACGGAATATATATGTGTAAAAACGGAATATATATGCGTAAGAACGGAATATGTACGTGTAAGAACGAAATATATGTGTAAGAACGGAATATATATGTGTATATATGTGTAAGAAGGGAATATATATGTGTAAGAATTGAATATATATGTGTAAGAAGGGAATATATATCTGTAAGAACTGAATATATATGTGTAAGAACGGAATATATATGTGTAAGAACGATATATGTACGTGTAAGAACGGAATATATATGTGTAAGAACTGAACATATATGTGTAAGAAATGAATATATATGCGTAAGAAATGAATATTTATGCGTAAGAGCTGAATATATATGCGTAATAACTGAATATATATCTGTAAGAACTGAATATATATGTGTAAGAACGGAATATATATGTGTAAGAAGTGAATATATATGTGTAAGAACAGAATATATATGTGTAAGAACCGAATATATATGTGTAAGAACAGAATAAATATGTGTAAGAACGGAATATATATGTGTAAGAACTCAATATATATGTGTAAGAACTGAATATATATGCGTAAGAACTTAATACATATGCGTAAAACTGAATATATATGCATAATAACTGAACATATATGTATAAGAATTGAATATATATGCGTAAGAACTGAATATATATGCGTAAGAACGGAATATATATGTGTAAGAACTGAATATATATGCGTAAGAACTGAATATATATTCGTAAAACTGAATATATATGCGTAAGAACTGAACATATATGTGTAAGAAATGATATATATGTGTAAGAACTGAATATATATGCGTAAGAACGGAATATATATGTGTAAGAACGGAATATATATGCGTAAAAACTGAATATATATGTGTAAGAACTGAATATATATGTGTAAGAACGGAATATATATGTGTAAGAACGGAATATATATGTGTAAGAACGGAATATATATGTGCAAGAACGGAATATATATGTGTAAGTACTGAATATATATGTGTAAGAACTGAATATATATGTGTAAGAACTGAATATATATTTGTAAGAACTGAATATATATGTGTAAGAACTGAATATATATGTGTAAGAAGGGAATATATATGTGTAAGAACTGAATATATATGTGTAAGAACGGAATATATATGTGTAAGAACGGAATATATATGTGTAAGAACGGAATATGTACGTGTAAGAACGGAATATATATGTGTAAGAACTGAACATATATGTGTAAGAAATGAATATATATGCGTAACAACTGAATATGTATGCGTAAGAACTGAATATATATGCGTAAGAAATGAATATATATCTGTAAGAACTGAATATATATGTGTAAGAACGGAATATATATGTGTAAGAAGTGAATATATATGTGTAAGAACTGAATATATATGTGTAAGAACGGAATATATATGTGTAAGAACGGAATATATATGTGTAAGAACGGAATATATATTTGTAAGAACGGAATATATACGTGTAAGAACGGAATATATTTGTGTAAGAACTGAATATATATGTGTAAAAACTGAATATATATGTGTAAGAACTGAATATATATTTGTAAGAACTGAATATATATGTGTAAGAACTGAATATATATGAGTTAGAACTGAATATATGCTTAAGAACGGAATCTATATGTGTAAGAACGGAATATATATGTGTAAGAACGGAATATATACGTGTAAGAACGGAATATGTATGTGTAAGAACGGTATATATATGTGTATATATGTGTAAGAACGGAATATATGTGTAGGAACTGAATATAAATGTGTAAGAACTGAATATATATGAGTTAGAACTGAATATATATCCGTAAGAACGGAATATATATGAGTAACAACGGAATATATATGTGTAAGAACGGAATATGTACGTGTAAGAACGGAATATGTATGTGTAAGAACGGAATATATATGTGTATATATGTGTAAGAACGGAATATATGTGTAAGAACGGAATATATATGTGTAAGAAGTGAATATATATGTGTAAGAAGTGAATATATATGTGAAAGAACGGAATATATATATGTGAAAGAACGGAATATATATGTGTAAGAACTGAATATATATGTGTAAGAACTGAATATATATTTGTAAGAACTGAATATATATGTGTAAGAACTGAATATACATGAGTAAGAACTGAATATATATGCGAAAGAACGGAATATATATGTGTAAGAACGGAATATATATGCGTAAGAACGGAATATGTACGTGTAAGAACGAAATATATGTTTAAGAACGGAATATATATGTGTATATATGTGTTTGAAGGGAATATATATGTGAAAGAATTGAATATATATGTGAAAGAAGGGAATATATATCTGTAAGAACTGAATATATATGTGTAAGAACGGAATATATATGTTTAAGAACGGTATATGTACGTGTAAGAACGGAATATATATGTGTAAGAACTGAACCTATATGTGTAAGAAATGAATATATATGCGTAAGAAATGAATATTTATGCGTAAGAGCTGAATATATATGCGCAATAACTGAATATATATCTGTAAGAACTGAATATATATGTGTAAGAACGGAATATATATGTGTAAGAAGTGAATATATATGTGTAAGAACAGAATATATATGTGTAAGAACGGAATATATATGTGTAAGAACAGAATAAATATGTGTAAGAACGGAATATATATGTGTAAGAACTGAATATATATGTGTAAGAACTGAATATATATGCGTAAGAACTTAATACATATGCGTAAAACTGAATATATATGCATAATAACTGAACATATATATATAAGAATTGAATATATATGCGTAAGAACTGAATATGTATGCGTAAGAACGGAATATATATGTGTAAGAACTGAATATATATGCGTAAGAACTGAATATATATTCGTAAAACTGAATATATATGCGTAAGATCTGAACATATATGTGTAAGAAATGATATATATGCGTAAGAACTGAATATATATGCGTAAGAACGGAATATATATGTGTAAGAACGGAATATATATACGTAAGAACTGAATATATATGTGTAAGAACTGAATATATATGTGTAAGAACGGAATATATATGTGTAAGAACGGAATATATATGTGTAAGAACGGAATATATATGTGCAAGAACGGAATATATATGTGTAAGTACTGAATATATATGTGTAAGAACTGAATATATATGTGTAAGAACTGAATATATATTTGTAAGAACTGAATATATATGTGTAAGAACGGAATATATATGTGTAAGAAGTGAATATATATGTGTAAGAACAGAATATATATGTGTAAGAACGGAATATATATGTGTAAGAACAGAATAAATATGTGTAAGAACGGAATATATATGTGTAAGAACTCAATATATATGTGTAAGAACTGAATATATATGCGTAAGAACTTAATACATATGCGTAAAACTGAATATATATGCATAATAACTGAACATATATGTATAAGAATTGAATATATATGCGTAAGAACTGAATATATATGCGTAAGAACGGAATATATATGTGTAAGAACTGAATATATATGCGTAAGAACTGAATATATATTCGCAAAACTGAATATATATGCGTAAGAACTGAACATATATGTGTAAGAAATGATATATATGTGTAAGAACGGAATATATATGTGTAAGAACGGAATATATATGTGTAAGATCGGAATATATACGTGTAAGAACGGAATATATATTTGTAAGAACGGAATATATACGTGTAAGAACGGAATATATTTGTGTAAGAACAGAATATATATGTGTAAGAACTGAATATATATGTGTAAGAACTGAATATGTATTTGTAAGAACTGAATATATATGTGTAAGAACTGAATATATATGAGTTAGAACTGAATATATGCTTAAGAACGGAATCTATATGTGTAAGAACGGAATATATATGTGTAAGAACGGAATATATACGTGTAAGAACGGAATATGTATGTGTAAGAACGGTATATATATGTGTATATATGTGTAAGAACGGAATATATGTGTAAGAACTGAATATATATGTGTAAGAAGTGAATATATATGAGTTAGAACTGAATATATATCCGTAAGAACGGAATATATATGAGTAACAACGGAATATATATGTGTAAGAACGGAATATGTACGTGTAAGAACGGAATATGTATGTGTAAGAACGGAATATATATGTGTATATATGTGTAAGAACGGAATATATGTGTAAGAACGGAATATATATGTGTAAGAAGTGAATATATATGTGTAAGAAGTGAATATATATGTGAAAGAACGGAATATATATATGTGAAAGAACGGAATATATATGTGTAAGAACTGAATATATATGTGTAAGAACTGAATATATATTTGTAAGAACTGAATATATATGTGTAAGAACTGAATATATATGAGTAAGAACTGAATATATATGCGAAAGAACGGAATATATATGTGTAAGAACGGAATATATATGCGTAAGAGCGGAATATGTACGTGTAAGAACGAAATATATGTGTAAGAACGGAATATATATGTGTATATATGTGTTTGAAGGGAATATATATGTGAAAGAATTGAATATATATGTGAAAGAAGGGAATATATATCTGTAAGAACTGAATATATATGTGTAAGAACGGAATATATATGTTTAAGAACGGTATATGTACGTGTAAGAACGGAATATATATGTGTAAGAACTGAACATATATGTGTAAGAAATGAATATATATGCGTAAGAAATGAATATTTATGCGTAAGAGCTAAATATATATGCGTAATAACTGAATATATATCTGTTAGAACTGAATATATATGTGTAAGAACGGAATATATATGTGTAAGAAGTGTATATATATGTGTAAGAACAGAATATATATGTGTAAGAACGGAATATATATGTGTAAGAACAGAATAAATATGTGTAAGAACGGAATATATATGTGTAAGAACTGAATATATATGTGTAAGAACTGAATATATATGCGTAAGAACTTAATTCATATGCGTAAAACTGAATATATATGCATAATAACTGAACATATATATATAAGAATTGAATATATATGCGTAAGAACTGAATATGTATGCGTACGAACGGAATATATATGTGTAAGAACTGAATATATATGCGTAAGAACTGAATATATATTCGTAAAACTGAATATATATGCGTAAGAACTGAACATATATGTGTAAGAAATGATATATATGCGTAAGAACTGAATATATATGCGTAAGAACGGAATATATATGTGTAAGAACGGAATATATATGCGTAAGAACTGAATATATATGTGTAAGAACTGAATATATATGTGTAAGAACGGAATATATATGTGTAAGAACTAAATATATATGTGTAAGAACGGAATATATATGTGCAAGAACGGAATATATATGTGTAAGTACTGAATATATATGTGTAAGAACTGAATATATATGTGTAAGAACTGAATATATATTTGTAAGAACTGAATATATATGTGTAAGAACTGAATATATATGCGTATGAACTGAATATATATGCGTAAGAACGGAATATATATGTGTAAGAACGGAATATATTTGTGTAAGAACGGAATATATATGTGTAAGAACGGAATATATATGTGTATATATGTGTAAGAACTGAATATATATGTGTAAGAACTGAATATATATGTGTAAGAAGGGAATATATATGTGTAAGAACTGAATATATATGTGTAAGAACGGAATATATATGTGTAAGAACGGAATATATATGTGTATGAACGGAATATGTACGTGTAAGAACGGAATATATATGTGTAAAAACTAAACATATATGTGTAAGAAATGAATATATATGCGTAAGAACTGAATATGTATGCGTAAGAACTGAATATGTATGCGTAAGAACTGAATAAATATCTGTAAGTACTGAATATATATGTGTAAGAACGGAATATATATGTGTAAGAAGTGAATATATATGTATAAGAACTGAATATATATGAGTTAGAACTGAATATATGCTTTAGAACGGAATATATATGTGTAAGAACGGAATATATATGTGTAAGAACGGAATATGTACGTGTAAGAACGGAATATGTATGTGTAAGAACGGTATATATATGTGTATGTATGTGTAAGAACGGAATATATGTGTAAGAACTGAATATATATGTGTAAGAAGTGAATATATATGAGTTAGAACTGAATATATATGCGTAAGAACGGAATATATATGAGTAACAACGGAATATATATGTGTAAGAACGGAATATGTACGTGTAAGAACGGAATATGTATGTGTAAGAACGGAATATATATGTGTATATATGTGTAAGAACGGAATATATGTGTAAGAATGGAATATATATGTGTAAGTAGTGAATATATATGTGTAAGAACTGAATATGTATGTGTAAGAATGGAATATATATGTGTAAGAACTGAACATATATGTGTAAGAACTGAATATATATGTGTAAGAACGGAATATATATGTGTAAGAAGTGAATATATATGTATAAGAACTGAATATATATGAGTTAGAACTGAATATATGCTTAAGAACGGAATATATATGTGTAAGAACTGAATATATATGTGTAAGAACGGAATATATATGTGTAAGAAGTGAATATATATGTATAAGAACTGAATATATATGAGTTAGAACTGAATATATGCTTAAGAACGGAATATATATGTGTAAGAACGGAATATATATGTGTAAGAACGGAATATGTACGTGTAAGCACGGAATATGTATGTGTAAGAACGGTATATATATGTGTATATATGTGTAAGAACGGAATATATGTGTAAGAACTGAATATATATGTGTAAGAAGTGAATATATATGAGTTAGAACTGAATAGATATGCGTAAGAACTGAATATATATGAGTAACAACGGAATATATATGTGTAAGAACGGAATATGTACGTGTAAGAACGGAATATGTATGTGTAAGAACGGAATATATATGTGTATATATGTGTAAGAACGGAATATGTGTGTATATATGTGTAAGAACGGAATATGTACGTGTAAGAACTGAACATATATGTGTAAGAAATGAATATATATGCGTAAGAAATGAATATTTATGCGTAAGAACTGAATATATATGCGTAATAACTGAATATATATCTGTAAGAACTGAATATATATGTGTAAGAACGGAATATATATGTGTAAGAAGTGAATATATATGTGTAAGAACTGAATATATATGTGTAAGAACGGAATATATATGCGTAAGAACTGAATATATATGTTTAAGAACGGAATATATATGTGTAAGAACGGAATATATATGTGTAAGTACTGAATATATATGTGTAAGAACTAAATATATATGTGTAAGAAGTGAATATATATGTGTAAGAACTGAATATATATGTGTAAGAACTGAATATGCTTAAGAACTGAATATATATGCGTAAGAACGAAATATATATGTGTAAGAACGGAATATATTTGTGTAATAACGGAATATATATGAGTAAGAACTGAATATATATGCGAAAGAACGGAATATATATGTGTAAGAACGGAATATATATGCGTAAGAACGGAATATGTACGTGTAAGAACGAAATATATGTGTAAGAACGGAATATATATGTGTATATATGTGTAAGAAGGGAATATATATGCGTAAGAACTGAATATGTATGCGTAAGAACTGAATATATATCTGTACGTCCTGAATATATATATGTAAGAACGGAATATATATGTGTAAGAAGTGAATATATATGTATAAGAACTGAATATATATGAGTTAGAACTGAATATATGCTTAAGAACGGAATATATATGTGTAAGAACGGAATATATATGTGGAAGAACGGAATATGTACGTGTAAGAACGGAATATGTATGTGTAAGAATGGTATATATATGTGTATATATGTGTAAGAACGGAATATATGTGTAAGAACTGAATATATATATGTGTAAGAAGTGAATATATATGAGTTAGAACTGAATATATATGCGTAAGAACGGAATATATATGAGTAACAACGGAATATATATGTGTAAGAACGGAATATGTACGTGTAAGAACGGAATATGTATGTGTAAGAACGGAATATATATGTGTATATATGTGTAAGAACGGAATATATGTGTAAGAACGGAATATATATGTGTAAGTAGTGAATATATATGTGTAAGAACTGAATATGTATGTGTAAGAATGGAATATATATGTGTAAGAACTGAATATATATGTGTAAGAACTGAATATATATGTGTAAGAACTGAATATATATTTGTAAGAACTGAATATATATGTGTAAGAACTGAATATATATGAGTAAGAACTGAATATATATGCGAAAGAACGGAATATATATGTGTAAAAAAGGAATATATATGTGTAAGAACGGAATATGTACGTGTAAGAACGAAATATATGTGTAAGAACGGAATATATATGTGTATATATGTGTAAGAACGGAATATATATGTGTAAGAACTGAATATATATGCGTAAGAAGGGAATATATATGTGTAAGAACTGAATATATATGTGTAAGAACGGAATATATATGTGTAAGAACGGAATATATATGTGTAAGAACGGAATATGTACGTGTAAGAACTGAATATATATGCGTAAGAACGGAATATATATGTTTAAGAACTGAACATATATGTGTAAGAAATGAATATATATGCGTAAGAAATGAATATTTATGCGTAAGAACTGAATATATATGCGTAATAACTGAATATATATCTGTAAGAACTGAATATATATGTGTAAGAACGGAATATATATGTGTAAGAAGTGAATATATATGTGTAAGAACTAAATATATATGTGTAAGAACGGAATATATATGTGTAAGAACAGAATAAATATGTGTAAGAACGGAATATATATGCGTAAGAACTGAATACATATGCGTAAAACTGAATGTATATGCATAATAACTGAACATTTAGGTATAAGAATTGAATATATATGCGTAAGAACTGAATATATATGCGTAAGAATGGAATATATATGTGTAAGAACGGAATATATATGCGTAAGAACTGAATATATATGTTTAAGAACGGAATATATATGTGTAAGAACGGAATATATATGTGTAAGTACTGAATATATATGTGTAAGAACTAAATATATATGTGTAAGAAGTGAATATATATGTATAAGAACTGAATATATATGTGTAAGAACTGAATATGCGTAAGAACTGAATATATATGCGTAAGAACGGAATATATATGTGTAAGAACGGATTATATTTGTGTAAGAACGGAATATATATGAGTAAGAACTGAATATATATGCGAAAGAACGGAATATATATGTGTAAGAACGGAATATATATGCGTAAGAACGGAATATGTACGTGTAAGAACGAAATATATGTGTAAGAACGGAATATATATGTGTATATATGTGTAAGAAGGGAATATATATGTGTAAGAATTGAATATATATGTGTAAGAAGGGAATATATATCTGTAAGAACTGAATATATATGTGTAAGAACGGAATATATATGTGTAAGAACTGAACATATATGTGTAAGAAATGAATATATATGCGTAAGAAATGAATATTTATGCGTAAGAGCTGAATATATATGCGTAATAACTGAATATATATCTGTAAGAACTGAATATATATGTGTAAGAACGGAATATATATGTGTAAGAAGTGAATATATATGTGTAAGAACAGAATATATATATGTAAGAACGGAATATATATGTGTAAGAAAAGAATAAATATGTGTAAGAACGGAATATATATGTGTAAGAACTGAATATATATGTGTAAGAACTGAATATATATGCGTAAGAACTTAATACATATGCGTAAAACTGTATATATAAGCATAATAACTGAACATATATGTATAAGAATTGAATATAAATGCGTAAGAACTGAATATATATGCGTAAGAACGGAATATATATGTGTAAGAACTGAATATATATGCGTAAGAACTGAATATATATTCGTAAAACTGAATATATATGCGTAAGAACTGAACATATATGTGTAAGAAATGATATATATGCGTAAGAACTGAATATATATGCGTAAGAACGGAATATATATGTGTAAGAACAGAATATATATGCGTAAGAACTGAATATATATGTGTAAGAACTGAATATATATGTCTAAGAACGGAATATATATGTGTAAGAACTGAATATATATGTGTAAGAACGGAATATATATGTGTAAGAACGGAATATATATGTGTAAGAACGGAATATGCACGTGTAAGAACGGAATATATATGTGTAAGAACTGAACATATATATGTAAGAAATGAATATATATGCGTAACAACTGAATATGTATGCGTAAGAACTGAATATGTATGCGTAAGAACTGAATATATATCTGTAAGTACTGAATATATATGTGTAAGAACGGAATATATATGTTTAAGAAGTGAATATATATGTATAAGAACTGAATATATATGAGTTAGAACTGAATATATGCTTAAGAACGGAATATATATGTGTAAGAACGGAATATATATGTGTAAGAACGGAATATGTACGTGTAAGAACGGAATATGTATGTGTAAGAACGGTATATATATGTGTATATATGTGTAAGAACGGAATATATGTGTAAGAACTGAATATATATGTGTAAGAAGTGAATATATATGAGTTAGAACTGAATATATATGCTTAAAAACGGAATATATATGAGTAACAACGGAATATATATGTGTAAGAACGGAATATGTACGTGTAAGAACGGAATATATATATGTTTAAGAACTGAACATATATGTGTAAGAAATGAATAAATATGCGTAAGAAATGAATATTTATGCGTAAGAACTGAATATATATGCGTAATAACTGAATATATATCTGTAAAAACTGAATATATATGTGTAAGAACGGAATATATATGTGTAAGAAGTGAATATATATGTGTAAGAACTGAATATATATGTGTAAGAACGGAATATATATGTGTAAGAACAGAAAAAATATGTGTAAGAACGGAATATATATGCGTAAGAACTGAATACATATGCGTAAAAACTGAATGTATATGCATAATAACTGAACAAATATGTATAAGAATTGAATATATATGCGTAAGAACTGAATATATATGCGTAAGAACGGAATATATATGTGTAAGATCTGAATATATATGTGACAGAACTGAATATATATGCGTAAGAACTGAATATATATTCGTAAAACTGAATATATATGCGTAAGAACTGAACATATATGTGTAAGAAATGAATATATATGCGTAAGAACTGAATATATATGCGTAAGAACGGAATATATATGTGTAAGAACGGAATATATATGCGTAAGAACTGAATATATATGTGTAAGAACTGAATATATATGTGTAAGAACGGAATATATATGTGTAAGAACGGAATATATATGTGTAAGAACGGAATATATATGTGCAAGAACGGAATATATATGTGTAAGTACTGAATATATATGTGTAAGAACTGAATATATATGTGTAAGAACTGAATATATATTTGTAAGAACTAAATATATATGTGTAAGAACTGAATATATATGCGTAAGAAATGAATATATATGCGTAAGAACGGATCATATATGTGTAAGAACGGGATATATTTGTGTAAGAACGAAATATATATGTGTAAGAACGGAATATATATGTGTATATATGTGTAAGAACTGAATATATATGTGTAAGAACTGAATATATTTGTGTAAGAAGGGAATATATATGTGTAAGAACTGAATA
>JAWPHD010026064.1:0-14326 GCA_037043455.1 Cyrtodaria siliqua | reverse complement strand
TATGTATGCGAAACAACTGAATATATATGCTTAAGAACTGAATATATATGAGTAAGAACTGAATATATATGCGTAAGAACTGAATATATATGTGTAAGAACTGAATATATATGTGTAAGAACTGAATATATATGCGTAAGAACTGAATATATATGCGTAAGAACGGAATATATACGTGTAAGAACGGAATATATATGTGTAAGAACTGAATATATATGTGTAAGAACTGAATATATGCGTATGAACGGAATATATATGTGTAAGAACGGAATATATATGCGTAAGAACTGAAAATATATGTGTAAGAACTGAATATATATGTGTAAGAACTGAATATCAATGTGTAAGAACTGAATATATATGCGTAAGAACTGAATATATATGCGTAAGAACTGAATATATATGCTTAAGAACTGAATATATATGCGTAAGAACTAAATATATATTCGTAAGAACTGAATATGTATGCGAAACAACTGAATATATATGCTTAAGAACTGAATATATATGAGTAAGAACTGAATATATATGCGTAAGAACTGAATATATATGTGTAAGAACTGAATATATATGTGTAAGAACTGAATATATATGCGTAAGAACTGAATATATATGCGTAAGAACGGAATATATACGTGTAAGAACGGAATATATATGTGTAAGAACGGAATATATATGTGGTCTAAGAACGGAATATATATGTGTAAGAACTGAACATATATGTGTAAGAAATGAATATATATGCGTAAGAACTGTATATATATGCGTAAGAACTGAATATATATATGTAAGAACTGAATATATATGCGTAAGAACTGAATATATATGCGTAAGAACGGAATATATATGTGTAAGAACGGAATATATATGTGTAAGAACAGAATATATATGTGTAAGAACGGAATATATATGTGTAAGAACGGAATATATATGTGTAAGAACGGAATATATATGTGTAAGAAGTGAATATATATGTGTAAGAACTGAATATATATGTGTAAGAACTTCATATATGTGTAAGAACTGAATATATATGTGTAAGAACTTAATATATGTGTAAGAACTGAATATATATGCTTACAAACTGAATATATATGCATAGGAACTAAATATATATGCATAAGAATTGAATATGTATGCGTAAGAACTGAATATATATGCTTAAGAACTGAATATATATGCGTAAGAACGGAATATATATGTGTAAGAACGGAATATATATGCGTAAGAACGGAATATATATGTGTAAGAACGGAATATATATGTGTAAGAACGGAATATATATGTGTAAGAACTGAATATATATGC
This sequence comes from Cyrtodaria siliqua, assembly GCA_037043455.1. Classification (NCBI taxonomy): domain Eukaryota; kingdom Metazoa; phylum Mollusca; class Bivalvia; order Adapedonta; family Hiatellidae; genus Cyrtodaria; species Cyrtodaria siliqua. Next base: position 13,018 of record JAWPHD010026064.1, on the reverse strand, counting down.
GTAAGAACTGAATATGTATGCGTAAGAACTGAACATATATGCGTAAGAACGGAATATATATGCATAAGAACGGAATATGTACGTGTAAGAACGGAATATATATGTGTAAGAACGGAATATATATGTGTAACAACTGAATATATATGTGTAAGAACTGAATATATATGTGTAAGAACGGAATATATATGCGTATGAACGGAATATATATGTGTAAGAACGGAATATATATGCGTAAGAACTGAATATATATGTGTAAGAACTGAATATATATGTGTAAGAACTGAATATTAATGTGTCAGAACTGAATATATATGCGTAAGAACTGAATATATATGCGTAAGAACGGAATATATATGCTTAAGAACTGAATATATATGCGTAAGAACTGAATATATATTCGTAAGAACTGAATATGTATGCGAAACAACGGAATATATATGCTTAAGAACTGAATATATATGAGTAAGAACTGAATATATATGCGTAAGAACTGAATATATATGTGTAAGAACTGAATATATATGTGTAAGAACTGAATATATATGCGTAAGAACTGAATATATATGCGTAAGAACGGAATATATACGTGTAAGAACGGAATATATATGTGAAAGAACGGAATATATATGAGGTCTAAGAACGGAATATATATGTGTAAGAACTGAACATATATGTGTAAGAAATGAATATATATGCGTAAGAACTGAATATATATGCGTAAGAACTGAATATATATGTGTAAGAACTGAATATATATGCGTAAGAACTGAATATATATGCGTAAGAACTGAATATATATGCGTAAGAACGGAATATATATGTGTAAGAACGGAATATATATGTGTAAGAACGGAATATATATGTGTAAGAACGGAATATATATGTGTAAGAACGGAATATATATGTGTAAGAACGGAATATATATGTGTAAGGAGTGAATATATATGTGTAAGAACTGAATATATATGTGTAAGAACTGAATATCAATGTGTAAGAACTGAATATATATGCGTAAGAACGGAATATATATGCGTAAGAACTGAATATATATGCGTAAGAACTGAATATATATGCTTAAGAACTGAATATATATGCGTAAGAACTGAATATATATGCGTAAGAACTGAATATATATGTGTAAGAACTTAATATATGTGTAAGAACTGAATATATATGCTTACTAACTGAATATATATGCATAGGAACTGAATATATATGCGTAAGAACTGAATATGTATGCGTAAGAACTGAATATATATGCTAAAGAACTGAATATATATGCGTAAGAACTGAATATATATTTGTAAGAACTGAATATATATGTGTAAGAACTGAATATATATGCGTAAGAACTTAATATATATGCGTAAGAACGGAATATATACGTTTAAGAACTGAATATATACGTGTAAGAACGAAATATATATGTGTAAGAACGGAATATATATGCGTTAGAACGGAATATATATGTGTTAGAACTGAATATATATGTGTAAGAACGGAATATATATGCGTAAGAACTGAATATATATGTGTAAGAACTGAATATATATGTGTAAGAACTGAATATCAATGTGTAAGAACTGAATATATATGCGTAAGAACTGAATATATATGCGTAAGAACTGAATATATATGCTTAAGAACTGAATATATATGCGTAAGAACTGAATATATATTCGTAAGAACTGAATATGTATGCGAAACAACTGAATATATATGCTTAAGAACTGAATATATATGAGTAAGAACTGAATATATATGCGTAAGAACTGAATATATATGTGTAAGAACTGAATATATATGTGTAAGAACTGAATATATATGCGTAAGAACTGAATATATATGCGTAAGAACGGAATATATACGTGTAAGAACGGAATATATATGTGTAAGAACGGAATATATATGTGGTCTAAGAACGGAATATATATGTGTAAGAACTGAACATATATGTGTAAGAAATGAATATATATGCGTAAGAACTGTATATATATATGTAAGAACTGAATATATATGCGTAAGAACTGAATATATATGCGTAAGAACGGAATATATATGTGTAAGAACGGAATATATATGTGTAAGAACAGAATATATATGTGTAAGAACGGAATATATATGTGTAAGAACGGAATATATATGTGTAAGAACGGAATATATATGTGTAAGAAGTGAATATATATGTGTAAGAACTGAATATATATGTGTAAGAACTTCATATATGTGTAAGAACTGAATATATATGTGTAAGAACTTAATATATGTGTAAGAACTGAATATATATGCTTACTAACTGAATATATATGCATAGGAACTAAATATATATGCATAAGAATTGAATATGTATGCGTAAGAACTGAATATATATGCTTAAGAACTGAATATATATGCGTAAGAACGGAATATATATGTGTAAGAACGGAATATATATGCGTAAGAACGGAATATATATGTGTAAGAACGGAATATATATGTGTAAGAACGGAATATATATGTGTAAGAACTGAATATATATGCGTAAGAACTGAATATGTATGCGTAAGAACTGAACATATATGCGTAAGAACGGAATATATATGCATAAGAACGGAATATGTACGTGTAAGAACGGAATATATATGTGTAAGAACGGAATATATATGTGTAACAACTGAATATATATGTGTAAGAACTGAATATATATGTGTAAGAACGGAATATATATGCGTATGAACGGAATATATATGTGTAAGAACGGAATATATATGCGTAAGAACTGAATATATATGTGTAAGAACTGAATATATATGTGTAAGAACTGAATATTAATGTGTCAGAACTGAATATATATGCGTAAGAACTGAATATATATGCGTAAGAACGGAATATATATGCTTAAGAACTGAATATATATGCGTAAGAACTGAATATATATTCGTAAGAACTGAATATGTATGCGAAACAACGGAATATATATGCTTAAGAACTGAATATATATGAGTAAGAACTGAATATATATGCGTAAGAACTGAATATATATGTGTAAGAACTGAATATATATGTGTAAGAACTGAATATATATGCGTAAGAACTGAATATATATGCGTAAGAACGGAATATATACGTGTAAGAACGGAATATATATGTGAAAGAACGGAATATATATGAGGTCTAAGAACGGAATATATATGTGTAAGAACTGAACATATATGTGTAAGAAATGAATATATATGCGTAAGAACTGAATATATATGCGTAAGAACTGAATATTTATGTGTAAGAACTGAATATATATGCGTAAGAACTGAATATATATGCGTAAGAACTGAATATATATGCGTAAGAACGGAATATATATGTGTAAGAACGGAATATATATGTGTAAGAACGGAATATATATGTGTAAGAACGGAATATATATGTGTAAGAACGGAATATATATGTGTAAGAACGGAATATATATGTGTAAGGAGTGAATATATATGTGTAAGAACTGAATATATATGTGTAAGAACTGAATATCAATGTGTAAGAACTGAATATATATATGCGTAAGAACGGAATATATATGCGTAAGAACTGAATATATATGCGTAAGAACTGAATATATATGCTTAAGAACTGAATATATATGCGTAAGAACTGAATATATATGCGTAAGAACTGAATATATATGTGTAAGAACTTAATATATGTGTAAGAACTGAATATATATGCTTACTAACTGAATATATATGCATAGGAACTGAATATATATGCGTAAGAACTGAATATGTATGCGTAAGAACTGAATATATATGCTAAAGAACTGAATATATATGCGTAAGAACTGAATATATATTTGTAAGAACTGAATATATATGTGTAAGAACTGAATATATATGCGTAAAAACTGAATATATATGCGTAAGAACGGAATATATACGTTTAAGAACGGAATATATACGTGTAAGAACGAAATATATATGTGTAAGAACGGAATATATATGCGTTAGAACGGAATATATATGTGTAAGAACGGAATATATATGTGTAAGAACGGAATATATGTGTAAGAATATATATGCGTAAGAACGGACTATATATGTGTAAGAACGGAATATATATGCGTAAGAACTGAATATATATGCGTAAGAACTGAACATATATGCGTAAAAACGGAATATATATGCGTAAGAACGGAATATGTACGTGTAAGAACGGAATATATATGTGTAAGAACGGAATATATATGTGTAACAACTGAATATATATGTGTAAGAACTGAATATATATGTGTAAGAACTGAATATATGCATATAAACGGAATATATATGTGTAAGAACGGAATATATATGCGTAAGAACTGAATATATATGTGTTAGAACTGAATATATATTTGTAAGAACTGAATATCAATGTGTAAGAACTGAATATATATGCGTAAGAACGGAATAAATATGCGTAAGAACTGAATATATATGCGTAAGAACTGAATATATATGCTTAAGAACTGAATATATATACGTAAGAACTGAATATATATGCGTAAGAACTGAATATGTATGCGAAACAACTGAATATATATGCTTAAGAACTGAATATATATGAGCAAGAACTGAATATATATGCGTAAGATCTGAATATATATGTGTAAGAACTGAATATATATGTGTAAGAATTGAATAAATATGCGTAAGAACGGAATATATATGTGTAAGAACTGAATATATATGCGTAAGAACTGAATATGTATGCGTAAGAACTGACCATATATGCGTAAGAACGGAATATATATGCATAAGAACGGAATATGTACGTGTAAGAACGGAATATATATGTGTAAGAACGGAATATATATGTGGTCTAAGAACGGAATATATATGTGTAGGAACTGAATATATATGTGTAAGAACTGAATATATATGCGTAAGAACTGAATATATATGCGTAAGAACGGAATATATACGTGTAAGAACGGAATATATATGTGTAAGAACGGAATATATATGTGGTCTAAGAACGGAATATATATGTGTACGAACTGAACATATATGTGTAAGAAATGAATATATATGCGTAAGAACTGAATATATATGTGTAAGAACTTAATATATGTGTAAGAACTAAATAGATATGCTTACTAACTGAATACATATGCATAGGAACTGAATATATATGCGTAAGAACTGAATATGTATGCGTAAGAACTACATATATATGCTTAAGAACTGAATATATATGCGTTAGAACTGAATATATATGCGTAAGCACGGAGTATATATGTGTAAAAACGGAATATATATGTGTAAGAACGGAATATATATGCGTAAGAACGGATCATATATGCGTAAGAACGGAATATATATGTGTAAGAACGGAATATATATGCGTAAGAACGGAATATATATGTGTAAGAACGGAATATATATGCGTAAGAACGGAATATATACGTTTAAGAACGGAATATATACGTGTAAGAACGAAATATATATGTGTAAGAACGGAATATATATGCGTTAGAACGGAATATATATGTGTAAGAACGGAATATATATGTGTAAGAACGGAATATATGTGTAAGAATATATATGCGTAAGAACGGACTATATATGTGTAAGAACGGAATATATATGCGTAAGAACTGAATATATATGCGTAAGAACTGAACATATATGCGTAAGAACGGAATATATATGCGTAAGAACGGAATATGTACGTGTAAGAACGGAATATATATGTGTAAGAACGGAATATATATGTGTAACAACTGAATATATATGTGTAAGAACTGAATATATATGTGTAAGAACTGAATATATGCATATAAACGGAATATATATGTGTAAGAACGGAATATATATGCGTAAGAACTGAATATATATGTGTTAGAACTGAATATATATTTGTAAGAACTGAATATCAATGTGTAAGAACTGAATATATATGCGTAAGAACGGAATAAATATGCGTAAGAACTGAATATATATGCGTAAGAACTGAATATATATGCTTAAGAACTGAATATATATACGTAAGAACTGAATATATATGCGTAAGAACTGAATATGTATGCGAAACAACTGAATATATATGCTTAAGAACTGAATATATATGAGCAAGAACTGAATATATATGCGTAAGATCTGAATATATATGTGTAAGAACTGAATATATATGTGTAAGAATTGAATAAATATGCGTAAGAACGGAATATATATGTGTAAGAACTGAATATATATGCGTAAGAACTGAATATGTATGCGTAAGAACTGACCATATATGCGTAAGAACGGAATATATATGCATAAGAACGGAATATGTACGTGTAAGAACGGAATATATATGTGTAAGAACGGAATATATATGTGGTCTAAGAACGGAATATATATGTGTAGGAACTGAATATATATGTGTAAGAACTGAATATATATGCGTAAGAACTGAATATATATGCGTAAGAACGGAATATATACGTGTAAGAACGGAATATATATGTGTAAGAACGGAATATATATGTGGTCTAAGAACGGAATATATATGTGTACGAACTGAACATATATGTGTAAGAAATGAATATATATGCGTAAGAACTGAATATATATGCGTAAGAAATGAATATATATGTGTAAGAACTGAATATCAATGTGTAAGAACTGAATATATATGCGTAAGAACTGAATATATATGTGAAAGAACTGAATATATATGTGTAAGAACTGAATATTTATGCGTAAGAACTGAATATATATGCGTAAGAACTGAATATATATGCGTAAGAACTGAATATATATGCGTAAGAACTGAATATATATGCGTAAAACTGAATATATATGTGTAAGAACTGAATATATATGCGTAAGAACGGAATATATATGTGTAAGAACGGAATATATATGTGTAAGAACGGAATATATATGTGTAAGAACGGAATATATATTTGTAAGAAGTGAATATTTGAGTAAGAACTGAATATATATGTGTAAGAACTGAATATATATGTGTAAAAACTGAATATATATGCGTACTAACTGAATATATATGCTTAAGAACAGAATATATATGCGTAAGAACTGAATATATATGCGTAAGCACGGAATATATATGTGTAAGAACGGAATATGTATGTGTAAGAACGGAAAATATATGCGAAAGAACGGAATATATATGCATAGGAACGGAATATATATGTGTAAGAATGGAATATATATGCGTAAGAACGGAATATATATGCGTAAGAACTGAATATATATGCGTAAGAACTGAATATATATGCGTAAAACTGAATATATATGTGTAAGAACGGAATATATATGCGTAAGAACTGAATATATATGCGTAAGAACTGAATATATATGCGTAAGAACGGAATATATATGTGTAAGAACGGAATATATATGTGTAAGAACGGAATATATATGTGTAAGAACGGAATATATATGTGTAAGAACGGAATATATATGTGTAAGAAGTGAATATATGTGTAAGAACTGAATATATATGTGTAATAACTGAATATATATGTGTAAGAACTGAATATATATGCGTAAGCACGGAATATATATGTGTAAAAACGGAATATGTATGTGTAAGAACGGAAAATATATGCGTAAGAACGGAATATATATGCGTAGGAACGGAATATATATGTGTAAGAACGGAATATATATGCGTAAGAACGGAATATATATGTGTAAGAACGGAATATATATGCGTAAGAACTGAACATATATGCGTAAAAACGGAATATATATGTGTAAGAACGGAATATATATGTGTAAGAACGGAATATATGTGTAAGAATATATATGCGTAAGAACGGAATATATATGTGTAAGAAGAATATATATGCGTAAGAACTGAATATATATGCGTAAGAACTGAACATATATGCGTAAGAACGGTATATATATGCGTAAGAACGGAATATGAACGTGTAAGAACGGAATATATATGTGTAAGAACGGAATATATATGTGTAACAACTGAATATATATGTGTAAGAACTGAATATATATGTGTAAGAACTGAATATATGCGTATGAACGGAATATATATGTGTAAAAACGGAATATATATGCGTAAGAACTGAATATATATGTGTAAGAACGGAATATATATGTGTTAGAACTTAATATATATGTGTAAGAACTGAATATCAATGTGTAAGAACTGAATATATATGCGTTAGAACTGAATATATATGTGTAAGAACTGAATATATATGTGTAAGAACTGAATATATATGCGTAAGAACTGAATATATATGCGTAAGAACTGAATATATATGCGTAAGAACTGAATATATATGCGCAAGAACTGAATATATATGCGTAAAACTGAATATATATGTGTAAAAACTGAATATATATGCGTAAGAACTGAATATATATGCGTAAGAACTGAATATATATGTGTAAGAACGGAATATATATGGGTAAGAACGGAATATATATGTGCAAGAACGGAATATATATGTGTAAGAACGGAATATATATGTGTAAGAAGTGAATATTTGTGTAAGAACTGAATATATATGTGCAGGAACTGAATATATATGTGTAATAACTGAATATATATGCGTAAGAACTGAATATATATGCGTAAGAACTGAATATGTATGCGTAAGAACTGAATATATATGCTTAAGAACTGAATATAAATGCGTAAGAACTGAATATATATGCGTAAGCTCGGAATATATATGTGTAAGAACGGAATATATATGTGTAAGAACGGAATATATATGCGTAAGAACGGAATATATATGCGTAAGAACGGAATATATATGTGTAAGAACGGAATATATATTCGTAAGAACGGAATATATATGTGTAAGAACGGAATATATATGTGTAAGAAGTGAATATTTGTGTAAGAACTGAATATATATGTGCAAGAACTGAATATATATGTGTAAGAACTGAATATATATGCGTAAGAACTGAATATATATGCGTAAGAACTGAATATGTATGCGTAAGAACTGAATATATATGCTTAAGAACTGAATATATATGCGTAAGAACTGAATATATATGCGTAAGCATGGAATATATATGTGTAAGAACGGAATATATATGTGTAAGAACGGAATATATATGCGTAAGAACGGAATATATATGGGTAAGAACGGAATATATATGTGTAAGAACGGAATATATATGCGTAAGAACGGAATATATATGTGTAAGAACGGAATATATATGTGTAAGAACGGAATATATATGTGTAAGAACTGAATATATATATGTAAGAACGGTATATATTTGTAAGAACTGAATATATATGTGTAAGAACTGAATATATATGTGTAAGAACTGAATATATATGCGTAAGAACGGAATATATATGCGTAAGAACGGAATATATATGCGTAAGAACGGAATATATATGTGTAAGAACGAAATATATATGTGTAAGAACGGAATATATATGTGTAAGAACGGAATATATATGTGTAAGAACGGAATATATATGTGTAAGAAGTGAATATATGTGTAAGAACTGAATATATATGCGTAAGAACTGAATATATATGCGTAAGAACGGAATATATATGCGTAAGAACGGAATATATATGTGTTAGAACGGAATATATATGTGTAAGAACTGAATATATATGTGTAAGAACTGAATATATATGTGTGAGAACTGAATATATGCGTATGAACGGAATATATATGTGTCAGAACGAAAGATATATGTGTAGGAACGGAATATATATGCGTAAGAACGGAATATATATGCGTAAGAACGGAATATATATGTGTAAGAACGGAATATATATGCGTAAGAACAGAGTATATATGTGTAAGAACGGAATATATATGTGTAAGAACGGAATATATATGTGTAAGAACGGAATATATACGTGTAAGAACGGTATATATTTGTAAGAACTGGATATATATGTGTAAAAATTGAATATATATGTGTAAGAACTGAATATATATGCGTAAGAACTGAATATATATGCGTAAGAACGGAATATATATGTGTAAGAACGGAATATATATGTGTAAGAACGGAATCTATATGCGTAAGAACGGAATATATATGCGTAAGAACGGAATATATATGTGTAAGAACGGAATATATATGTGTAAGAACGGAATATATATGTGTAAGAACGGAATATATATGTGTAAGAACGGAATATATATGTGTAAGAACGGAATATATATGTGTAAGAACGGTATATATGTGTAAGAACGGGATATATATGTGTAAGAACTGAATATATATGCTTAAGAACTGAATATATATGCGTAAGAACGAAATATATATGTGTAAGAACGGAATATATATGCGTAAGAACGGAATATATATGTGTAAGAACGGAATAAATATGTGTAAGAACGGAATATATATGTGTAAGAACGGAATATATATGTGTAAGAACGGAATATATATGCGTAAGAACTGAATATATATGCGTAAGAACGGAATATATATGTGTCAGAACGGAATATATATGCGTAAGAACGGAATATATATGCGTAAGAAATGAATATATATGTGTTAGAACTGAATATATATATGTAAGAACGGAATATATATGTAAAAATATATATGCGTAAAACTGAATATATATGCGTAAGAACTGAATATATATGCGTAAAAACTGAATATATATGCGTAAGCACTGAACATATATGCGTAAGAACTGAATTTATATGCGTAAAAACTGAATATATATGCGTAAAAACGGAATATATATGCGTAAGAACGGAATATATATTTGTAAGAACGGAATATATATGCGTTAGAACGGAATATATATGTGTAAGAACGGAATATATATTTGTAAGAATATATATGCGTAAGAACGGAATATATATGTGTAAGAACGGAATATATATGTGTTAGAAGTGAATATATGCGTAAGAACTGAATATATATGCGTAAGAACTGAATATGTATGCGTAAGAACTGAATATATATGTTTAAGAACTGAATATATATGCGTGAGAACTGAATATATATGCGTAAGAACTGAACATATATGCGTAAGTACGGAATATATATGTGTAAGAACGGAATATATATGTGTAAGAACGGAATATATGTGTAAGAATATATATGGGTAAAAACGGAATATATATGTGTAAGAAGAATATATACGCGTAAGAACTGAATATATATGCGTTAGAACTGAACATATATGCGTAAGAACGATATATATATGCGTAAGAACGGAATATGTACGTGTAAGAACGGAATATATATGTGTAAGAACGGAATATATATGTGTAACAACTGAATATATATGCGTAAGAACTGAATATATATGTGTAAGAACTGAATATATATGTGTAAGAACTGAATATCAATGTGTAAGAACTGAATATATATGCGTAAGAACTGAATATATATGTGTAAGAACTGAATATATATGCGTAAGAACTGAATATATATGCGTAAGAACGGAATATATATGTGTAAGAACGGAATATATATGTGTAAGAACGGAATATATATGTGTAAGAACGGAATATATATTTGTAAGAAGTGAATATTTGAGTAAGAACTGATTATATATGTGTAAGAACTGAATATATATGTGTAAAAACTGAATATATATGCGTACTAACTGAATATATATGCTTAAGAACAGAATATATATGCGTAAGAACTTAATATATATGAATAAGAACTGAATATATATGCGTTAAAACGGAATATGTATGTGTAAGAACGGAATATATATGTGTAAGAACGGAATATATATGGAATATATATGTGTAAGAACGGAATATATATGTGTAAGAACGGAATATATATGTGTAAGAAGTGAATATTTGTGTAAGAACTGAATATGGATGTGTAAGAACTGAATATATATGTGTAAGAACTGATTATATGCGTACTAACGGAATATATATGCGTAAGAACTGAATATATATGCGTAAGAACTGAATATGTATGCGTAAGAACTGAATATATATGCTTAAGAACTGAATATATATGCGTAAGCACGGAATATATATGTGTAAGAACGGAATATATATGTGTAAGAACGGAATATATATGCGTAAGAACGGAATATATATGTGTAAGAACGGAATATATATGCGTAAGAACGGAATATATATGTGTAAGAACGGAATATATATGCGTAAGAACTGAATATATATGCGTAAGAACTGAATATATATGCGTAAGAACTGAATATATATGCGTAAGAACGGAATATATTTGTGTAAGAACGGAATATATACATGTTAGAATGGAATATATACGTGTAAGAACGGAATATATATTTTTAAGAACGGAATATATATGCGTTAGAACGGAATATATATGTGTAAGAACGGAATATATATGTGTAAGATCGGAATATATGTGTAAGAATATATATGCGTAAGAACGGAATATATATGTGTAAGAACTGAATATATATGTGTAATAACTGAATATATATGTGTAAGAACTGAATATATATGCGTAAGAACTGAATATATATGCGTAAGAACTGAATATATATGCGTTAAAACGGAATATGTATGTGTAAGAACGGAATATATATGTGTAAGATCGGAATATATATGGAATATATATGTGTAAGAACGGAATATATATGTGTAAGAACGGAATATATATGTGTAAGAAGTGAATATTTGTGTAAGAACTGAATATGGATGTGTAAGAACTGAATATATATGTGTAAGAACTGAATATATGCGTACTAACGGAATATATATGCGTACGAACTGAATATATATGCGTAAGAACTGAATATGTATGCGTAAGAACTGAATACATATGCTTAAGAACTGAATATATATGCGTAAGCACGGAATATATATGTGTAAGAACGGAATATATATGTGTAAGAACGGAATATATATGCGTAAGAACGGAATATATATGTGTAAGAACGGAATATATATGCGTAAGAACGGAATATATATGTGTAAGAACGGAATATATATGCGTAAGAACTGAATATATATGCGTAAGAACGGAATATATATGCGTAAGAACTGAATATATATGCGTACAAACGGAATATATATGTGTAAGAACGGAATATATACATGTTAGAATGGAA
>JAWPHD010026063.1:10000-14332 GCA_037043455.1 Cyrtodaria siliqua | reverse complement strand
GACAGACAGAAAGACAGACAGACTGAGAGGCAGACAGACATACAGACAGACAGACAGAGAGACAGACAGAGACCCAGACAGAGAGCCAGACAGAGAGCCAGACTGAGACCCAGACAGACAGACAGAGAGTCAGACAGAAACCCAGACAGACAAACAGACATAGACCCAGACAGAGACCCAGACAGGCCAGGCAGAGAGCCAGACAGACAGACAGTCAGACAGACAAACAGACAGACAGAGACCAGTCAGACAGGCCTGACAGAGAGCCAGACAGACAGACAGACAGACAAACAGCCAGACAGAGATTCAGACAGGCCAGACAGAGACCCATACAGAGACCCAGACAGACAGACAGACACACAAAGACCCAGACAGACAGACAGAGACCCTGACAGAGACCCAGACAGGCCAGGCAGAGAGCCAGACAGAGACCCAGACAGACAGACAGACAGAGCCAGACAGAGACCAAGACAGAGAGCCAGACTGACAGACAAACAGACAGAGACCCAGACAGAGACCCAGACAGAGACCCCGACAGAGACCCAGACAGACAGACAGACAGACATACAGACAGAGACCAGACAGACAGGCCAGACAGACAGACATACATACAAACAGACAGAGAGCCAGACAGAGACCCAAACAGAGACCCAGACAGAGACCCAGACAGAGAGCCAGACAGACTGACAGACAGAGAGCCAGACATAAACCCAAACAGGCCAGGCAGAGAGACAGACAGAAAGACAGACAGACAGACAGACAGAGACCAGACAGACAGACAGATACCAGACAGACAGGCCAGACAGAGACCAGACGGACAGGCCAGACAGAGAGCCAGCCAACCAGCCAGCCAGCCAGACAGACAGACAGACAGACAGACAGAGATCCAGACAGACAGACATGGAGCCAGTCAGAGACCCAGACAGGCCAAACAGGCCAGACAGAGACCAAGACAGAGACCCAGACAGAGACCCAGACAGACAGACAGATATACAGACAGACAGAGACACAGACAGGCCAGGCAGAGAGACACAGACAGACAGACAGACAGACACACAGACAGACACCAGACAGACAGGCCAGACAGAGACCAGACAGACATGCCAGTCAGAGAACCAGACCAGACAGACTTGCCAGACAGAGACCAGACAGACAGGCCAGAAAGAGAGCCATACAGAGAACCAGACAGAAAGACAGAGACCCAGACAGATACCCAGACAGGCCAGGCAGAGATACAGACAGACAGACAGACAGACAGACAGACAGACAGACAGACAGACTGAGACCAGACAGACGGGCCAGACAGAGACCAGACAGACAGGCCATACAGAGACCAGACAGACAGGCCAGTCAGTGAGCCAGACCAGACAGACATGCCAGGCAGAGAGACAGACATACAGACAGTCAGACAGAGACCAGACAGACAGGCCAGACAGAGACCAGACAGACAGGCCAGTCAGAGAGCCAGACCAGACAGACATGCCAGACAGAGACCAGACAGACAGGCCAGACAGAGAGCCAGACAGAGACCCAGACAGACAGACAGAAAGACAGAGAGCCAGACAGAGACCCAGACAGGCCAGACAGAGAGCCAGGCAGATAGACAGACAACTAGACAGAGTCTCAGACAGACAGACATACATACAGCCAGACAGAGAGAGAGTCAGACAGAGACACAGACAGACAGAGCCCCAGAGAGAGAGCCAGACAGAGACCCAGACAGACAGACAGACAGACAGACAGAGAGCCAGACAGAGTCCCAGACAAGCCTGGCAGAGAACCAGACAGACAGACAGACAGACAGGCAGACATACAGAGAGCAAGACAGAAACCCGGACAGACAGAAAGACAGAGAGCCAGACAGACAGACAGACAGACAGACAGACAGACAGACAGACAGACAGACAGAGAGCCAGACAGAGACCCAGACAGGCCAGACAGGACAGACAACTAGACAGAGTCTCAGACAGACAGACATACATACAGCCAGACAGAGAGAGAGTCAGACAGAGACACAGACAGACAGAGCCCCAGAGAGAGAGCCAGACAGAGACCCAGACAGACAGACAGACAGACAGACAGAGAGCCAGACAGAGTCCCAGACAAGCCTGGCAGAGAACCAGACAGACAGACAGACAGACAGGCAGACATACAGAGAGCAAGACAGAAACCCGGACAGACAGAAAGACAGAGAGCCAGACAGACAGACAGACAGACAGACAGACAGACAGACAGACAGACAGACAGACAGACAGACAAACAGACAGACAGAGACCAGTCAGACAGGCCTGACAGAGAGCCAGACAGACAGACAGACAGACAAACAGCCAGACAGAGATTCAGACAGGCCAGACAGAGACCCATACAGAGACCCAGACAGACAGACAGACACACAAAGACCCAGACAGACAGACAGAGACCCTGACAGAGACCCAGACAGGCCAGGCAGAGAGCCAGACAGAGACCCAGACAGACAGACAGACAGAGCCAGACAGAGACCAAGACAGAGAGCCAGACTGACAGACAAACAGACAGAGACCCAGACAGAGACCCAGACAGAGACCCCGACAGAGACCCAGACAGACAGACAGACAGACATACAGACAGAGACCAGACAGACAGGCCAGACAGACAGACATACATACAAACAGACAGAGAGCCAGACAGAGACCCAAACAGAGACCCAGACAGAGACCCAGACAGAGAGCCAGACAGACTGACAGACAGAGAGCCAGACATAAACCCAAACAGGCCAGGCAGAGAGACAGACAGAAAGACAGACAGACAGACAGACAGAGACCAGACAGACAGACAGATACCAGACAGACAGGCCAGACAGAGACCAGACGGACAGGCCAGACAGAGAGCCAGCCAACCAGCCAGCCAGCCAGACAGACAGACAGACAGACAGACAGAGATCCAGACAGACAGACATGGAGCCAGTCAGAGACCCAGACAGGCCAAACAGGCCAGACAGAGACCAAGACAGAGACCCAGACAGAGACCCAGACAGACAGACAGATATACAGACAGACAGAGACACAGACAGGCCAGGCAGAGAGACACAGACAGACAGACAGACAGACACACAGACAGACACCAGACAGACAGGCCAGACAGAGACCAGACAGACATGCCAGTCAGAGAACCAGACCAGACAGACTTGCCAGACAGAGACCAGACAGACAGGCCAGAAAGAGAGCCATACAGAGAACCAGACAGAAAGACAGAGACCCAGACAGATACCCAGACAGGCCAGGCAGAGATACAGACAGACAGACAGACAGACAGACAGACAGACAGACAGACAGACTGAGACCAGACAGACGGGCCAGACAGAGACCAGACAGACAGGCCATACAGAGACCAGACAGACAGGCCAGTCAGTGAGCCAGACCAGACAGACATGCCAGGCAGAGAGACAGACATACAGACAGTCAGACAGAGACCAGACAGACAGGCCAGACAGAGACCAGACAGACAGGCCAGTCAGAGAGCCAGACCAGACAGACATGCCAGACAGAGACCAGACAGACAGGCCAGACAGAGAGCCAGACAGAGACCCAGACAGACAGACAGAAAGACAGAGAGCCAGACAGAGACCCAGACAGGCCAGACAGAGAGCCAGGCAGATAGACAGACAACTAGACAGAGTCTCAGACAGACAGACATACATACAGCCAGACAGAGAGAGAGTCAGACAGAGACACAGACAGACAGAGCCCCAGAGAGAGAGCCAGACAGAGACCCAGACAGACAGACAGACAGACAGACAGAGAGCCAGACAGAGTCCCAGACAAGCCTGGCAGAGAACCAGACAGACAGACAGACAGACAGGCAGACATACAGAGAGCAAGACAGAAACCCGGACAGACAGAAAGACAGAGAGCCAGACAGACAGACAGACAGACAGACAGACAGACAGACAGACAGACAGAGAGCCAGACAGAGACCCAGACAGGCCAGACAGGACAGACAGAGAGCCAGACAGAGAGCCAGATAGAGACCCAGACAGGCCAGACAGAGAGACAGAGACCAGACCGACATGCCAGACATAGACCCAGACAGACAGAGAGCCAGACAGAATCCCAGACAGGCCAGGCAAAAAGCGAGACAGACAGCCAGACAGACACACGGAGAGCCAGACAGAGACCCAGACAGGCAGAATGACAGAGAGCCAGACAGAGAGCCAAACAGACAGACAGAGACCCAGACAGAGACCCAGACAGAGACTCAGACAGAGACCCTGACTGATAGACAGGCAGACAGACAGAGACCCAGACAGAGACCCAGACAGACAGACAGACAGACAGAGACCCAGAAAGGCCCGAC
>JAWPHD010026063.1:0-5000 GCA_037043455.1 Cyrtodaria siliqua | reverse complement strand
GTCAGAGAGAGAGCCAGACAGACAGACAGAGACCAGCCTGACAGGCCAGACAGTGAGTCAGACATAGACCCAGACAGACAGAGAGCCAGGCAGAGTCACAGAAAGGCCAGGCAGAGAGCCAGACAGCCAGCCAGACAGACAGTCAGACAGAGAGCCAGACAGAGCCCCAAACAGACAGAAAGACAGAGATCCAGACCGAGACTCAGACAGACTGACAGAGACCCAGACAGAGACCCAGACAGGCCAGACAGGACAGACAGAGAGCCAGACAGAGAGCCAGACAGAGACCCAGACAGTCAGTCAGACAGAGAGGCAGACAGAGACCCAGACAGAGACCCAGAAAGAGACCCTGACAGACAGACAGACAGAGAGCCAGACAGAGAGCCAGACAGACAGACAGACAGACAGACATACAAACAGACAGATACCCAGACAGAGACACAGACAGGCCAGACAGACAGACAGACAGACAGACAGACAGAAACCCAGACAGACAAACAGACAGACAGATAGCCAGATATACAGAGAGACAGACAGACAGGGAGCCATACAGAGACCCAGACATGCCAGACAGAGAGCCGGACAGACAGACAGACAGACAGCCAGACAGACAAACAGACAGACAGAGACCAGACAGACAGGCCTGACAGAAAGCCAGACAGAGACCCAGACAGACAGAGACACAGACAGACAGACAGACAGACAGACATAGACCCAGACAGACAGACAAATAGACAGAGAGCCAGACGGAGACCCAGACAGGCCAGACAGAGAGCCAGACAGAGACCCAGACAGACAGACAGACACACAAAGACCCAGACAGACAGACAGAGACCCAGACAGAGAGCCAGACTTACAGAGAGACAGACAGACAGGGAGCCATACAGAGACCCAGACAGGCCAGGCAGAGAGCCAGACAGACAGACAGTCAGACAGACAAACAGACAGACAGAGACCAGACAGACAGGCCTGACAGAGAGCCAGACAGACAGACAGACAGAGATTCAGACAGGCCAGAGAGAGACCCAGACAGCTAGACAAACAGAGAGCCAGACCTAGACCCAGACAGGCCAGACAGAGACCAGACAGACAAAAAGACAGACAGACAGACAGACAAACAGACATACAGACAGACAGACAGACAGACAGACAGACAGACAGACAGACAGACAGACAGACAGACAGACAGACAGACAGACAGACAGACAGACAGACTGACAGAGAGTCAGACAGGCCAGACAGGACAGAAAGAAAGCCAGACAGAGAGCCAGACAGAGACTCCAACAGACAGGCCTGACAGAGAGCCAGACAGAGACCCAGACAGACAGACAGACAGACAGCCAGATAGACAGACAGACAGACAAAGAGCAAGAAGGAGACCCAGACAGGCCAGACAGAGAGCCAGACAGAGACCCAGACAGACAGACAGAGACCCAAACAGAGAGCCAGACAGGCCAGTCAGAGACCCAGACAGAGACCCAGACAGACGGAGAGAGAGCCAGACAGAGACCCAGACAGGCCAGACAGGCCAGAAAGAGACCCAGACAGAGACCCAGACAGATACCCAGACAGAGACCCAGACAGAGAGCATGACAGACAGACAGACAGACAGACAGACAGACAGACAGACAGACAGACAGACAGACAGACATACAGACAGAGACTAGACAGACAGGCCAGGCAGAGAGACAGAGATACATCAGACAGACAGACAGACAGACAGACAGACAGACAGACAGACAGACAGACAGACAGACATACAGACAGACAGACAGACAGAGACTAGCCAGACAGACAGACAGAGAGACAGAGAGACATCAGACAGACAGACAGACAGACAGACAGACAGACAGACAGACAGACAGACAGACAGACAGACAGACAGACAGACAGGCAGGCAGACAGACAGACATACAGACAGACAGACAGACAGACAGACAGACAGACAGACAGACAGACAAACAGAGACCAGACAGAAAGGCGAGACAGAGACCAGACAGACAGGTCAGACAGAGACCTAGAGACCCAGACAGACAGACAGACAGACAGAGAGCCAGACAGAGACCCAGACAGAGAGCCAGTCAGAGAGACAATCAGAGACCCATACAGGCCAGACAGGCTAGACAGAGACCCAGACAGACCCAGACAGAGACCAAGACAGACAGACATGCCAGACAGAGACCAGACAGACAGGCCAGACAGAGAGCCAGACAGAGACCCAGACAGAGATCCAGACAGAGAGCCAGACTGAGACCCAGACATGACAGACAGAGAGCCAGACAGAGAGACCGATAGACAGACAGAGAGCCACATGGAGACCCAGATAGGTCAGAGAGAGAGCCAGACAGACAGACAGAGACCAGACCGACAGGGCAGACAGTGAGCCAGACATAGACCCAGACATACAGAGAGCCAGGCAGAGTCCCAGACAGGCCAGGCAGAGAGCCAGACAGCCAGACAGACAGTCAGACAGAGAGCAAGACAGAGACCCAAACAGAGACCCAGACAGAGACCCAGACAGAGAGCCAGACAGACTGACAGACAGAGAGCCAGACAGAAACCGAAACAGGCCAGGCAGAGAGACAGACAGACAGACAGACACACAGACAGAGACCAGACAGACAGACAGATACCAGACAGACAGGCCAGACAGAGACCAGACGGACAGGCCAGACAGAGAGCCAGCCAGCCAGCCAGCCAGCCAGACAGACAGACAGACAGAGAGCCAGACAGAGAGCCAGAAATAGAGCCAGACAGAGAGCCAGACATAGACCCAGACAGACATAGTCCAGACAGACAACTAGACAGAAACTCAGACAGACATACAGACAGCCAGACAGCCAGAGAGAGACTCAGAGAGAGAGCCAGACAGACAGACAGACAGACAGAGAACAGACAGAGACCCAGACAGACAGACAGACAGACAGAGAGCCATACAGAGACCCAGACAGGCCAGACAGAGAGCCAGGCTGAGACCCAGACAGACAGACAGACATACAGAGGAGCCAGACAAAGTCCCAGACAGGCCAGGCAGAGAGCCAGACAGACAGACTTACAAAAACCAAGACAGACAGACAGAGACCCAGACAGGGACCCATACTGGCCAGGCAGAGAGCCAGACAGAGACCCAGACAGACAGAGAGCCAGACAGAGACCCAGATATACAGACAGACAAACAGAGAGCCAGACAGAGACCCAGACAGAGACCCAGACAGACATAGACCCAGACAGAGACCCAGACAGACCAGGCAGAGAGCCAGACAGAGACCCAGACAGGACAGACAGAGACCAAGACAAAAATACAGAAATACAGACAGACAGACAGAGAGACAGAGAGCCAGATAGAGACCTAGAGAGCTAGACAGACAGACAGAGACCAGACCGACAGGCCAGACAGAGAGCTAGACACAGACTTAGACAGACAGAGAGCCAGACAGAGTTCCAGACAGGCCAGGCACAGAGCCAGAAAGCCAGCCAGCCAGACAGACACCCAGACAGACAGAAAGACAGAGAGCCAGACAGAGACCCAGAAAGACAGGCAGAGAGCCAGACAGAGACCCAGACAGGCAAGACAGACAGACTGAGATCCAGACAGAGAGCCCGACAGAAACCCAGACAGAGACCCTGACAGACAGACAGACAGCCAGGCAGAGAGCCAGACAGAGAGCCAGACAGAGACCCAGACAGACAGACAGACAGACAGACAGACAGACAGACAGATAGAGAGACAGACAGACAGAGACCCAGACAGAGACCCAGACAGGCCAGACAGAGAGCCAGACAGAGACCCAGACAGACACACAGACAGAGAGCCAGACAGAAACACAGACAGACAAACAGACAGACAGAGACCCAGACAGAGACCCAGACAGGCCAGACAGGACAGACAGAGAGCCAGACAGAGAGCCAGACAGACAGACATACAGAGAGCCAGATAGAGACCCAGACAGGCCAGACAGAGATCCAGACAGAGAGACATAGACCAGACCGACATACCAGACATAGACCCAGACAGACAGAGAGCCAGACAGAATCTCTGACAGGCCAGGCAGAAAGCGAGACAGACAGCCAGACAGACACACGGAGAGCCAGACAGAGACCCAGACAGGCAGAATGACAGAGAGCCAGACAGAGAGCCAAACAGACAGACAGAGACCCAGACAGAGACCCAGACAGAGACTCAGACAGAGACCCTGACTGATAGACAGACAGACAGACAGACAGAGAGCCAGACAGAGACCCAGACAGACAGACAGACAGACAGAGACCAAGAAAGTCCAGACAGAGAGCCATACTGAGACCCAGACAGACAGACAGAGAGCCAGACAGAAACCCAGACAGACAAACAGACAGATAGCCAGACATACAGAGAGACAGACAGACTGGGAGCCATACAGAGGCCCAGACAGGCCAGGTAGAGAGCCAGACAGACAGACAGACAGACAGACAGTCAGACAGACAAACAGACAGACAGACAGAGACCAGACAGACAGGCCTGACAGATAGCCAGAAAGAGACCCAGACAGACAGACAGACAGCCAGAGAGAGACCCAGACAGCCAGAAAAACAGAGAGCCAGTCCTAGACCCAGACAGGCCAGACAGAGACCAGACAAACAGACAGACAGACAGACAGACAGACAGACAGAGAACCAGACAGAGAGCCAGACAGACAGACAGACAGAGAGCCAGACAGAGACCCAGACAGGCCAGGCAGAGAGACAGAGAGACATCAGACAGACAGACAGACAGACATACAGACAGACAGACAGACAGACAGACAGACAGACAGACAGACAGACAGACAGACAGACAGACAGACAGACAGACAGACAGACATAGAGCCAGTCAGAGACCCAGACAGGCCAAACAGGCCAGACAGACAGAATGACAGAGACCCAGACAGAGACCCAGACAGACAGACAGACAGACAGATATACAGACAGACAGAGACCCAGACAGGCCAGGCAGAGAGACACAGACAGACAGACAGGTCAGACAG
>JAWPHD010026062.1:0-12500 GCA_037043455.1 Cyrtodaria siliqua | reverse complement strand
GTCTGTCTGTCTGTCTGTCTGTCTGTCTGTCTGTCTGTCTGTCTGTCTGTCTGTCTGTCTGTCTGTCTGTCTGTCTGTCTGTCTGTCTGTCTGTCTGTCAGAACATAGTCAGGGTTCTACATTAGATATATGTTTGGGATTGTATTACGGGACAATATACGGGGTCAGGTTTGTACATACCTAATATGTATGGTCTTTAATTAAGAAACAATATCCAGGGTCAGGTTTGTACATAAAGTATATAAATATGGGCCTGTATTAAAGGAGAATATCTAGGGTCAGGTATGTACATTATGTATATGTATGGGCTTGTATTATGTGACAATAGTTAGAGTCAGGTTTGTACATAAGGTATATATATAGGCGTGAATTAAAGGACAATATATAGGTTCAGGTTTGCACGTTATGTATATGCATGGGCTTGTACTACGGGACAATAGTCAGGGCCAGCTGTGTACATAAGTAATATGTATGGGCTTAAATCCAGATCAGGTTTGTACATTAGATTCATGCATAGGGTTGTATTAAGGGAAATAGTCGGGGCCAGGTTTGTACATAATGTGTATGTAAGTGCTTGTATAATGGAACAATAGTCAGGGTCAGGTTTGTACATAATACGTATGGGCTTTAATTAAGATACACTATTCAGGTTCAGGTTTGTACATACATCGTATATACGGGCTTGTATTAAGGGAAAATATCCACGGTCAGGTATTAGGTACACGCATGGGCTTGTATTAAGGGACAATATCCAGGGTCAAGTTTCTACATTTGCTTGTATGTCTGTCTGTCCGTCTGTCTGTCTGTCTGTCTGTCTGTCTGTCTGTCTGTCTGTCTGTCTGTCTGTCTGTCTGTCTGTCTGTCTGTCTGTCTGTCTGGCCTGTCTGTCTGTCTGTCTGTCTGGCCTGTCTGGGTCTCTGTCTGGCCTGTCTGGCTCTCTGTCTGGCCCTCTGTCTGGCCCTCTGTCTGGCCCTCTGTCTGTCTGTCTGTCTGTCTGGCCTGTCTGGGTCTCTGTCTGGCCTGTCTGGCGCTCTGTCTGGCCCTCTGTCTGGCCCTTTGTCTGGCCCTCTGTCTGTCTGTCTGTCTGTCTGTCTGTCTGTCTGTCTGTCTGTCTGTCTGTCTGTCTGTCTGTCAGTCTGTCTGTCTGGCCTGTCTGGCCTGTCTGGGTCTCTGTCTGGCCTGTCTGGCTCTCTGTCTGGCCCTCTGTCTGGCCCTCTGTCTGACCCTCTGTCTGGCCCTCTGTCTGTCTGTCTGTCTGGCCTGTCTGGGTCTCTGTCTGGCCTGTCTGGCTCTCTGTCTGGCCCTCTGTCTGTCTGTCTGTCTGTCTGTCTGTCTGTCTGTCTGTCTGTCTGTCTGTCTGTCTGTCTGTCTGTCTGTCTGTCTGTCTGTCTGTCTGTCTGTCTGTCTGTCTGTCTGTCTGTCTGTCTGTCTGTCTGTATGTATGTCTGTCTGTCTGGCCTGTCTGGGTCTCTGTCTGGCCTGTCTGGCTCTCTGTCTGGCCCTCTGTCTGGCCCTCTGTCTGGCCCTCTGCCTGGCTCTCTGTCTGGCCCTCTGTCTGTCTGTCTGTCTGTCTGTCTGTCTGTCTGTCTGGCCTGTCTGGGTCTCTGTCTGGCCTGTCTGGCTCTCTGTCTGGCCCTCTGTCTGGCCCTCTGTCTGTCTGTCTGTCTGTCTGTCTGTCTGTCTGTCTGTCTGTCTGTCTGGCCTGTCTGGGTCTCTGTCTGGCCTGTCTGGCTCTCTGTCTGGCCCTCTGTCTGGCCCTCTGTCTGGCCCTCTGTCTGGCCCTCTGTCTGTCTGTCTGTCTGTCTGTCTGTCTGGCCTGTCTGTCTGTCTGGGTCTCTGTCTGGCCTGTCTGGGTCTCTGTCTGGCCTGTCTGGCTCTCTGTCTGGCCCTCTGTCTGGCCCTCTGTCTGGCCCTCTGTCTGGCCCTCTGTCTGTCTGTCTGTCTGTCTGTCTGGCCTGTCTGGGTCTCTGTCTGGCCTGTCTGGCTCTCTGTCTGGCCCTCTGTCTGGCCCTCTGTCTGTCTGTCTGTCTGTCTGTCTGTCTGTTTGTCTGGACTGTCTGTCTGTCTGTCTGGCCTGTCTGGGTCTCTGTCTGGCTCTCTGTCTGGCCCTCTGTCTGGCCCTCTGTCTGGCCCTCTGTCTGGCCCTCTGTCTGGCCCTCTGTCTGGCCCTCTGTCTGTCTGTCTGTCTGTCTGTCTGTCTGTCTGTCTGTCTGTCTCTCTGTCTGTCTCTCTGTCTGTCTGTCTGTCTGTCTGTCTGTCTGTCTGGCCTGTCTGGGTCTCTGTCTGGCCTGTCTGGCTCTCTGTCTGGCCCTCTGTCTGGCCCTCTGTCTGGCCCTCTGTCTGTCTGTCTGTCTGTCTGTCTGTCTGTCTGGCCTGTCTGGGTCTCTGTCTGGCCTGTCTGGCTCTCTGTCTGGCCCTCTGTCTGGCCCTCTGTCTGGCCCTCTGTCTGTCTGTCTGTCTGTCTGTCTGTCTGTCTGTCTGTCTGTCTGTCTGTCTGTCTGTCTGTCTGTCTGTCTGTCTGTCTGTCTGTCTGTCTGTCTGTCTGTCTGTCTGTCTGTCTGTCTGTCTGTCTGTCTGTCTGTCTGTCTGTCTGTCTGTCTGTCTGTCTGTCTGTCAGAACATAGTCAGGGTTCTACATTAGATATATGTTTGGGATTGTATTACGGGACAATATCCGGGGTCAGGTTTGTACATACCTAATATGTATGGTCTTTAATTAAGAAACAATATCCAGGGTCAGGTTTGTACATAAAGTATATAAATATGGGCCTGTATTAAAGGAGAATATCTAGGGTCAGGTATGTACATTATGTATATGTATGGGCTTGTATTATGTGACAATAGTTAGAGTCAGGTTTGTACATAAGGTATATATATAGGCGTGAATTAAAGGACAATATATAGGTTCAGGTTTGCACATTATGTATATGCATGGGCTTGTACTACGGGACAATAGTCAGGGCCAGCTGTGTACATAAGTAATATGTATGGGCTTAAATCCAGATCAGGTTTGTACATTAGATTCATGCATAGGGTTGTATTAAGGGAAATAGTCGGGGCCAGGTTTGTACATAATGTGTATGTAAGTGCTTGTATAATGGAACAATAGTCAGGGTCAGGTTTGTACATAATACGTATGGGCTTTAATTAAGATACACTATTCAGGTTCAGGTTTGTACATACATCGTATATACGGGCTTGTATTAAGGGAAAATATCCACGGTCAGGTATTAGGTACACGCATGGGCTTGTATTAAGGGACAATATCCAGGGTCAAGTTTCTACATTTGCTTGTATGTCTGTCTGTCCGTCTGTCTGTCTGTCTGTCTGTCTGTCTGTCTGTCTGTCTGTCTGTCTGTCTGTCTGTCTGTCTGTCTGTCTGTCTGTCTGTCTGTCTGTCTGTCTGTCTGGCCTGTCTGTCTGTCTGTCTGTCTGTCTGTCTGGCCTGTCTGGGTCTCTGTCTGGCCTGTCTGGCTCTCTGTCTGGCCCTCTGTCTGGCCCTCTGTCTGGCCCTCTGTCTGTCTGTCTGTCTGTCTGGCCTGTCTGGGTCTCTGTCTGGCCTGTCTGGCTCTCTGTCTGGCCCTCTGTCTGGCCCTTTGTCTGGCCCTCTGTCTGTCTGTCTGTCTGTCTGTCTGTCTGTCTGTATGTCTGTCTGTCTGTCTGTCTGTCTGTCTGTCTGTCTGTCTGTCTGTCTGGCCTGTCTGGCCTGTCTGGGTCTCTGTCTGGCCTGTCTGGCTCTCTGTCTGGCCCTCTGTCTGGCCCTCTGTCTGGCCCTCTGTCTGGCCCTCTGTCTGTCTGTCTGTCTGGCCTGTCTGGGTCTCTGTCTGGCCTGTCTGGCTCTCTGTCTGGCCCTCTGTCTGGCCCTCTGTCTGGCCCTCTGTCTGGCCCTCTGTCTGTCTGTCTGTCTGTCTGTCTGTCTGGCCTGTCTGTCTGTCTGTCTGTCTGTCTGGCCTGTCTGGGTCTCTGTCTGGCCTGTCTGGCTCTCTGTCTGGCCCTCTGTCTGGCCCTCTGTCTGGCCCTCTGTCTGGCCCTCTGTCTGTCTGTCTGTCTGTCTGTCTGTCTGTCTGGCCTGTCTGGGTCTCTGTCTGGCCTGTCTGGCTCTCTGTCTGGCCCTCTGTCTGGCCCTCTGTCTGTCTGTCTGTCTGTCTGTCTGTCTGTCTGTCTGTCTGTCTGTCTGTCTGTCTGTCTGTCTGTCTGTCTGTCTGTCTGTCTGTCTGTCTGTCTGTCTGTCTGGCCTGTCTGTCTGTCTGTCTGGCCTGTCTGGGTCTCTGTCTGGCCTGTCTGGCTCTCTGTCTGGCCCTCTGTCTGGCCCTCTGTCTGGCCCTCTGTCTGGCCCTCTGTCTGGCCCTCTGTCTGTCTGTCTGTCTGGCCCTCTGTCTGTCTGTCTGTCTGTCTGTCTGTCTGGCCTGTCTGGGTCTCTGTCTGGCCTGTCTGGCTCTCTGTCTGGCCCTCTGTCTGGCCCTTTGTCTAGCCCTCTGTCTGTCTGTCTGTCTGTCTGTCTGTCTGTCTGTCTGTCTGTCTGTCTGGCCTGTCTGTCTGTCTGTCTGGCCTGGCCTGTCTGGGTCTCTGTCTGGCCTGTCTGGCTCTCTGTCTGGCCCTCTGTCTGGCCCTCTGTCTGGCCCTCTGTCTGGCCCTCTGTCTGTCTGTCTGTCTGTCTGGCCTATCTGGGTCTCTGTCTGGCCTGTCTGGCTCTCTGTCTGGCCCTCTGTCTGGCCCTCTGTCTGTCTGTCTGTCTGTCTGTCTGTCTGTCTGTCTGTCTGTCTGTCTGTCTGGCCTGTCTGGGTCTCTGTCTGGCCTGTCTGGCTCTCTGTCTGGCCCTCTGTCTGGCCCTCTGTCTGGCCCTCTGTCTGGCCCTCTGTCTGTCTGTCTGTCTGTCTGTCTGTCTGTCTGTCTGTCTGTCTGTCTGTCTGTCTGTCTGTCTGTCTGTCTGTCTGTCTGTCTGTCTATCTGGCCTGTCTGGGTCTCTGTCTGGCCTGTCTGGCTCTCTGTCTGGCCCTCTGTCTGGCCCTCTGTCTGGCCCTCTGTCTGGCTCTCTGTCTGGCCCTCTGTCTGTCTGTCTGTCTGTATGTCTGTCTGTCTGTCTGTCTGGCCTGTCTGTCTGTCTGTCTGTCTGGCCTGTCTGGCTCTCTGTCTGGCCTGTCTGGCTCTCTGTCTGGCCCTCTGTCTGGCCCTCTGTCTGGCCCTCTGTCTGTCTGTCTGTCTGTCTGGCCTGTCTGGGTCTCTGTCTGGCCTGTCTGGCTCTCTGTCTGGCCCTCTGTCTGGCCCTCTGTCTGTCTGTCTGTCTGTCTGTCTGGACTGTCTGTCTGTCTGTCTGGCCTGTCTGGGTCTCTGTCTGGCTCTCTGTCTGGCCCTCTGTCTGGCCCTCTGTCTGGCCCTCTGTCTGTCTGTCTGTCTGTCTGTCTGTCTGTCTGGCCTGTCTGGGTC
Source organism: Cyrtodaria siliqua (assembly GCA_037043455.1). NCBI lineage: Eukaryota > Metazoa > Mollusca > Bivalvia > Adapedonta > Hiatellidae > Cyrtodaria > Cyrtodaria siliqua. Next base: position 7,076 of record JAWPHD010026062.1, on the reverse strand, counting down.
TCTGTCTGGCCTGTCTGGCTCTCTGTCTGGCCCTCTGTCTGGCCCTCTGTCTGGCCATCTGTCTGTCTGTCTGTCTGTCTGTCTGTCTGTCTGTCTGTCTGTCTGTCTGTCTGGCCTGTCTGGGTCTCTGTCTGGCCTGTCTGGCTCTCTGTCTGGCCCTCTGTCTGGCCCTCTGTCTGGCCCTCTGTCTGGCCCTCTGTCTGTCTGTCTGGCCTGTCTGTGTGTCTGTCTGGCCTGTCTGGGTCTCTGTCTGGCCTGTCTGGCTCTCTGTCTGGCCCTCTGTCTGGCCCTCTGTCTGGCCCTCTGTCTGTCTGCCTGTCTGTCTGTCTGTCTGTCTGGCCTGTCTGGGTCTCTGTCTGGCCTGTCTGGCTCTCTGTCTGGCCCTCTGTCTAGCCCTCTGTCTGTCTGTCTGTCTTTCTGTCTGGACTGTCTGTCTGTCTGTCTGGCCTGTCTGGGTCTCTGTCTGGCTCTCTGTCTGGCCCTCTGTCTGGCCCTCTGTCTGGCCCTCTGTCTGGCCCTCTGTCTGGCCCTCTGTCTGTCTGTCTGTCTGTCTGTCTGGCCTGTCTGGGTCTCTCTCTGGCCTGTCTGGCTCTCTATCTGGCCCTCTGTCTGGCCCTCTGTCTGTCTGTCTGTCTGTCTGTCTGTCTGTCTGGCCTGTCTGGGTCTCTGTCTGGCCTGTCTGGCTCTCTGTCTGGCCCTCTGTCTGGCCCTCTGTCTGGCCCTCTGTCTGGCCCTCTTTCTGTCTGTCTGTCTGTCTGTCTGTCTGTCTGGCCTGTCTGGGTCTCTGTCTGGCCTGTCTGGCTCTCTGTCTGGCCCTCTGTCTGGCCCTCTGTCTGGCCCTCTGTCTGTCTGTCTGTCTGTCTGTCTGTCTGTCTGTCTGTCTGTCTGTCTGTCTGTCTGTCTGGCCTGTCTGTCTGTCTGTCTGGCCTGTCTGTGTCTCTGTCTGGCCTGTCTGGCTCTCTGTCTGGCCCTCTGTCTGGCCCTCTGTCTGGCCCTCTGTCTGGCCCTCTGTCTGGCCCTCTGTCTGTCTGTCTGGCCTGTCTGGCCTGTCTGGCTCTCTGTCTGGCCCTCTGTCTGGCCCTCTGTCTGGCCCTCTGTCTGGCCCTCTGTCTGGCCCTCTGTCTGGCCCTCTGTCTGGCCCTCTGTCTGGCCCTCTGTCTGTCTGTCTGTCTGTCTGTCTGTCTGTCTGTCTGTCTGTCTGTCTGTCTGTCTGTCTGTCTGTCTGTCTGTCTGTCTGTCTGTCTGTCTGTCTGTCTGTCTGTCTGTCTGTCTGTCTGTCTGTCTGTCTGTCTGTCTGTCTGTCTGTCTGTCTGTCTGTCTGTCTGTCTGTCTGTCTGTCTGTCTGTCTGTCTGTCTGTCTGTCTGTCTGTCTGTCTGTCTGTCTGTCTGTCTGTCTGTCTGTCTGTCTGTCTGTCTGAACATAGTCAGGGTTCTACATTAGATATATGTTTGGGATTGTATTACGGGACAATATCCGGGGTCAGGTTTGTACATACCTAATATGTATGGTCTTTAATTAAGAAACAATATCCAGGGTCAGGTTTGTACATAAAGTATATAAATATGGGCCTGTATTAAAGGAGAATATCTAGGGTCAGGTATGTACATTATGTATATGTATGGGCTTGTATTATGTGACAATAGTTAGAGTCAGGTTTGTACATAAGGTATATATATAGGCGTGAATTAAAGGACAATATATAGGTTCAGGTTTGCACATTATGTATATGCATGGGCTTGTACTACGGGACAATAGTCAGGGCCAGCTGTGTACATAAGTAATATGTATGGGCTTAAATCCAGATCAGGTTTGTACATTAGATTCATGCATAGGGTTGTATTAAGGGAAATAGTCGGGGCCAGGTTTGTACATAATGTGTATGTAAGTGCTTGTATAATGGAACAATAGTCAGGGTCAGGTTTGTACATAATACGTATGGGCTTTAATTAAGATACACTATTCAGGTTCAGGTTTGTACATACATCGTATATACGGGCTTGTATTAAGGGAAAATATCCACGGTCAGGTATTAGGTACACGCATGGGCTTGTATTAAGGGACAATATCCAGGGTCAAGTTTCTACATTTGCTTGTATGTCTGTCTGTCCGTCCGTCTGTCTGTCTGTCTGTCTGTCTGTCTGTATGTCTGTCTGTCTGTCTGTCTGTCTGTCTGGCCTGTCTGTCTGTCTGTCTGTCTGGCCTGTCTGGGTCTCTGTCTGGCCTGTCTGGCTCTCTGTCTGGCCCTCTGTCTGGCCCTCTGTCTGGCCCTCTGTCTGGCCCTCTGTCTGGCCCTCTGTCTGGCCCTCTGTCTGGCCCTCTGTCTGGCCTGTCTGGGTCTCTGTCTGGCCTGTCTGGCTCTCTGTCTGGCCCTCTGTCTGGCCCTCTGTCTGGCCCTCTGTCTGTCTGTCTGTCTGTCTGTCTGTCTGTCTGTCTGTCTGTCTGTCTGTCTGTCTGTCTGGCCTGTCTGTCTGTCTGTCTGGCCTGGCCTGTCTGGGTCTCTGTCTGGCCTGTCTGGCTCTCTGTCTGGTCCTCTGTCTGGCCCTCTGTCTGGCCCTCTGTCTGGCCCTCTGTCTGTCTGTCTGTTTGTCTGTCTGGCCTGTCTGGGTCTCTGTCTGGCCTGTCTGGCTCTCTGTCTGGCCCTCTGTCTGGCCCTCTGTCTGTCTGTCTGTCTGTCTGTCTGTCTGTCTGTCTGTCTGTCTGTCTGTCTGTCTGTCTGTCTGTCTGTCTGTCTGTCTGTCTGTCTGGCCTGTCTGTCTGTCTGTCTGGCCTGGCCTGTCTGGGTCTCTGTCTGGCCTGTCTGGCTCTCTGTCTGGCCCTCTGTCTGGCCCTCTGTCTGGCCCTCTGTCTGGCCCTCTGTCTGGCCCTCTGTCTGTCTGTCTGTCTGTCTGGCCTGTCTGGGTCTCTGTCTGGCCTGTCTGGCTCTCTGTCTGGCCCTCTGTCTGGCCCTCTGTCTGGCCCTCTGTCTGTCTGTCTGTCTGTCTGGCCTGTCTGTCTGTCTGTCTGTATGTCTGTCTGGCCTGTCTGGGTCTCTGTCTGGCCTGTCTGGCTCTCTGTCTGGCCCTCTGTCTGGCCCTCTGTCTGGCCCTCTGTCTGTCTGTCTGTCTGTCTGTCTGTCTGTCTGTCTGGACTGTCTGTCTGTCTGTCTGGCCTGTCTGGGTCTCTGTCTGGCTCTCTGTCTGGCCCTCTGTTTGGCCCTCTGTCTGGCCCTCTGTCTGGCCCTCTGTCTGTCTGTCTGTCTGTCTGTCTGTCTGTCTGTCTGGCCTGTCTGGGTCTCTGTCTGGCCTGTCTGGCTCTCTGTCTGGCCCTCTGTCTGGCCCTCTGTCTGGCCCTCTGTCTGGCCCTCTGTCTGTCTGTCTGTCTGTCTGTCTGGCCTGTCTGGGTCTCTGTCTGGCCTGTCTGGCTCTCTGTCTGGCCCTCTGTCTGGCCCTCTGTCTGGCCCTCTGTCTGTCTGTCTGTCTGTCTGGCCTGTCTGTCTGTCTGTCTGTCTGTCTGTCTGGCCTGTCTGGGTCTCTGTCTGGCCTGTCTGGCTCTCTGTCTGGCCCTCTGTCTGGCCCTCTGTCTGGCCCTCTGTCTGGCACTCTGTCTGGCACTCTGTCTGTCTGGCCTGTCTGGTTCTCTGTCTGGCCTGTCTGGCTCTCTGTCTGGCCCTCTGTCTGGCCCTCTGTCTGTCTGTCTGTCTGTCTGTCTGGACTGTCTGTCTGTCTGTCTGGCCTGTCTGGGTCTCTGTCTGGCTCTCTGTCTGGCCCTCTTTCTGGCCCTCTGTCTGGCCCTCTGTCTGGCCCTCTGTCTGTCTGTCTGTCTGTCTGGCCTGTCTGGGTCTCTGTCTGGCCTGTCTGGCCCTCTGTCTGGCCCTCTGTCTGGCCCTCTGTCTGTCTGTCTGTCTGTCTGTCTGTCTGTCTGGCCTGTCTGGGTCTCTGTCTGGCCTGTCTGGCTCTCTGTCTGGCCCTCTGTCTGGCCCTCTGTCTGGCCCTCTGTCTGTCTGTCTGTCTGTCTGGCCTGTCTGTCTGTCTGTCTGTCTGTCTGGCCTGTCTGGGTCTCTGTCTGGCCTGTCTGGCTCTCTGTCTGGCCCTCTGTCTGGCCCTCTGTCTGGCCCTCTGTCTGGCCCTCTGTCTGTCTGTCTGTCTGTCTGGCCTGTCTGGGTCTCTGTCTGGCCTGTCTGGCTCTCTGTCTGGCCCTCTGTCTGGCCCTCTGTCTGTCTGTCTGTCTGTCTGGACTGTCTGTCTGTCTGTCTGTCTGTCTGGCCTGTCTGGGTCTCTGTCTGGCTCTCTGTCTGGCCCTCTGTCTGGCCCTCTGTCTGGCCCTCTGTCTGGCCCTCTGTCTGGCCCTCTGTCTGGCCCTCTGTCTGTCTGTCTGTCTGGCCTGTCTGGGTCTCTGTCTGGCCTGTCTGGCTCTCTGTCTGGCCAATACAGTCTTTTTAGATCTCACTTTCGGATTAGGCAACAGCACGGTATATGATGGAAAACTGTATTATAGGATATACCAGAAACCCTTTAACACATATTCCTACACGCACTATTCCTCAAACCACCCTAAATCAATCTTCAAAGGCATAATCACGACTGAATGTCACAGATATAGATCAAGGTCTATTAATGAAATGGAATATCGACATTTGATAAATTTATTCAAAATTAGATTACGTAAATGTGGATACCCAAAACGTCTCATTAAGAAACATACTTTAGATTACAACCCAAATGACACAACCAACAAACCATTAAAACGGAATACCCAGGGCAGATTCTGCCCTCTGAAATTCAACAAATATAACAATAGACATGAAATTGCTAATAAGATGTTAACAACTAAGAACAACAGAAAAATGCTTAGACCATGCTACAAAGTTGAAAAAAAGATAAAAACCATCTTACTAACCAAAAAAACATTACATGAAAAATTATCAAAATTCATATAAATAATGTGTCAAAACACTGGTTTTATACATCGTGCCATAGCCAAAATCAGAATAAAAACCCAAAATGAAATAGGTAATATTACCTAATGACCAACCCATTACGACAGTTCCAGAGACCAGTAGACTAATCTTGTTAATTAATTCATTACAGCATTAACAATGTATTTAGCTTACATGCGTGATGCATCATAGACACAAATATTTATCATAATATTATGTGCCACATGACCTGCGCTGTATACACATAGCTGTAACACATAACAGTAACACATAACACATGCGTGATGCATCATAGACACAAATATTTATCATAATATTATGTGCCACATGACCTGCGCTATAAACACATAACTGTTATACGTAACAATAGCACATAACACATACGTGATGCAACATAGACATATATATTTATCATGTAAGTCATGCAGATTAAGACAGATTAGAAACATTTATAGCATGAAATACAAACATTGTTTTTTTCTAATTAACATAATAGTTTTGATGCAAACCAGAGATAAGGCGTACTTGATTACAATGTTACGTCACATCAAAAAAATGGTACTGTGACATATAGGTATGACATTTTTCTAATTAACAGAATAGTTTTGTAGCAAACCAGAGATAAGGCGTACTTGATTACAATGCTACGTCACATCAAAAAATGGTATTGTAACATGATAGGTATGACACTATTCTAATTAACATAATAGTTATGTTACAAACCAGAGATAAGGCGTACTTGATTACAAAGCTACGTCACATCAAATAAATGGTATTGTACCATGATAGGTATGACATTTTTCTAATTAACATAATAGTTTTGTTGCAAACCAGAGATAAGGCGTACTTGATTACAATGCTACGTCACATCAAATAAATGGTATTATAACATGATAGGTATGACACTTTTCTAATTAACATAATAGTTTTGTTGCAAACCAGAGATAAGGCGTACTTGATTACAATGCTACGTCACATCAAATAAATGGTATTGTAACATGATAGGTATGACACTTTTCTAATTAACATAATAGTTTTGTTGCAAACCAGAGATAAGACGTACTTGATTACAATGCTACGTCACATCAAATAAATGGTATTGTAACATGATAGGTATGACATTTAAGAAAAAGTAAGTATTTTGATAGCTTATACAGTACACCATACATTTTGTTACATAACACCAAACATACATACTTAATGTATCACAGACACACATAAATATCAAGATAATATGTACCACGTGAACTAAACTTTATTACATTATCACATTTAACACAATACACTTTTATCAACTTCAACCTTAAAATAATGGATGGCAACTGAGCATGTTTTAGGTTACAAATATCTAAGACTTGTTTCCCAATAACTACTACTATTACAGAGAATATGGGACAGACCGAAGATATCCCGATTTTTAATACCTTAAACCCTAATACATTGGGATTTTATTACACTCTAGCTTCATCCATACTTTATACGCCAGCTGAGAGTGTCACGGATATACGGAGTAAATTGCAATTTTATAAATATAAAAACACTTATTATATCTTACGACAATGTCTTACAACCAAGTGCACTAACAGATAGACGGAATAAATAACATGATTAAATTGAAAATTATTTTTAAAAACAAATGATACAAATAGACTTTAAAGGAAAATGACAATGTATCACAAATAAACGGAATAAATAGAGCCTTAGTGATTCAAACGATATATTTTATACATTTTAAAGTATACATCGATCGATCTTCATAATACATAAAACACTACGAGACAAACGGATTTAATTGCTTTTTATGTTAATATTGAACTTATATTCGAAGTAATATGACACAAATTGAAAAAAACAAACACACTTTTCAATTATGGACAGATATTCAAGACATTATTGGAACAGCTACAGAATGGCCCTACAATATTCGACGCCTATTTTGGACACAACATTTAAAACATTTCCAACGCATATTAATCTCAACATTTGTATACGTCAATGGTCTCAATCCGGATATATTTAAAGAATGGGCTAGACTGATTGGATTGGGTCGGGATGAATCTGCATATAGACATTTTGACGCGCTCTTCCAAATGTTTCCCACTAGAAATTACACATTATATGCTTACAATGTCACCAACAATAGATATGAATATCTTGATG